>WOGO01004331.1:0-13366 GCA_015342085.1 Leptinotarsa defecta | reverse complement strand
GGTTGACTGAGTTGAATAAAAACACAATAACAACTTATTCGTCTCACTATGTACCGTAGAGGTTTTTTTTTCATTTTTAGGTACCTATTCATTTTTTTATATTGCTCTGAGCGTTTTCTACAATGAACTTCGAATAGGAAAACTTTTTATGATTATCTGAAACATATCTACATCAAAAATATATTATATATGTGTTTTAATAAGCAGAAACAGAAATGATAGCAATAACATCCGAAACGAACACTACAGTTGTAATGAAAATTGAAATGAAGGAATTTATATACACAAAAAAATTAATGGCGCAATAAATGTTCGAATTGAAGTCCTTCCATTTCGAGACAAATACTGGGCCAATATAATGGCTTGCAAAATCACCAGATTTTACTATTTTGGACTATCTTCTATGGGGACATTGAAAAATAGGATTTACGCTGGCAGAGAGATAGAAAATGAGCAAGACTCAAGAATGAGGATTTTGAATGGTACCCATTTGTCAGATAGGTACCATGCTACTAGCCTGCTTTGGCTATTATCCTCATGGCCTTTTTCTGGCACCTACAACCACTGATGGAGTTACCTGAATGACCCCAAATCAGAACACCAAAATAACAACATTCAAACTTTCATAGAGACGTCTATTAAATAAAAACATTTTCATACAAAACACTGCTACACTATTTACCTAGCGTAAGAAAATAAATAATTAGGCTCTCAAAGATACAAACTGTTGGAATACTCCGAAAATACGGTGATCCAGATCCTGTGTGAACAGCAATGTCTCCAGCGTTGAACTGTATTTCTGAACTTGCTCATGGTGTGCTAAAAACATTTGTTGCAGTCTACCAGTTGTCCAGGTGTACCAGTGTGTGCTGTAAAGAAAGAAAGAAAAAGAATGAAGAAAAGGGTAAATCATTCAGGTATTTTTGTTATAAAATTGAAATAAGCAGTATTTAATATTAGGCCTTATTTCTTTATAAACTTGAAACATTCATTAATGGAAGAATAAGGTTGATAAAGTTAGGGCAGCATTTTTGGGGTTGATTGGAAGTACATTTCAGTTGAGGTCTTATCTCCAAAAAAAAAAAATGAAGTCTGCACTATTCTCCTGTTTATTAGCTTATGGTCACAGATATGAAGTGTACAATTTATGGGAGAAATGAAGGCGATTATTGTTTTTATTATTATAAATCCGTGAAGCAACTTAAATCTGAGATTTTCTAGAGAGTTTGACCTCAATACTTTTTCAACTGATATCTCAAGTTCTCAGTGTGAATAGTTTCGTATTTCAGCTTATACTTGATTTTTCCTCATGTCCACAACAGAATATTGTCTAACAAAATATATGGCCCAGCTCTCGAGTAGAGTTGACACTGATAATTTCAAAATATTGCTGTTATGAACTCGAATATTCTATTTTGTAGAATAGTTGCCCTCTAAATGATTCTTTATGGTTGGCTGAGGATAATGGCCTGGATTATGGATCTGGAATGGCTTATTCGTTCTTTTACGGATACCTGAAGCTGATCTTGCCAAAGACGGGTACTGAAGAAAAGAATTTGAAAGAACTCATGCAGGATTATGAAGATACAAATGGCATTAAATTTGACAACGTATACAAACTATTCATTTTGATTCCGAAATCGTTAACCTGCTTCGTCAGTTTGAAAAACGAATATTCACCTTCAATAGATGAAAGCAGTGTAAGTAATAATAATGATTTTAATTTCTTCTTTCAGGAATGCCAGTAAAATAAGATATAACAAAATTTCTAAACTCCAGAATATGAACATATATAGTACACTTATGTACGTGGCTGTTTAAGAAATAAATTCTAAGAATATTACTTTCATCGAATATGTTTATTCATATGAATTCTCAGTTTACTGATTAGCCAACACCACGTACAAATATTGTGAAACGTTCACCTCTGCATAACATGTATGTCAAATACATTTCTGCAAGTTGTCAGCTCGACATTTTTTCAATACGCTTTTAATAACTTCACCTGTATGTATGTTTGTTTGTTGTAACTCTCCTTGCTTGATCTATACGCGGGCAGATGGCATTCTACGTAACCTTGATATATTGACATTATTGCTTGATCTATTCGCGGGCAGATGGCGCTATACGTAATCTCCTTGATATAATTGGAACTCACTTTACATGTATTTCTTCATTTGATGGTGGCCATCTCGGTTACCAGACCTAAGTAGTTTAGATTTATTTTTATGGAGACATCTCAAATTACTGGTGTATACAACACAGCTGCATGCACAAAATAATTGATGGATGTTGAATTATAGGAAATACACTCCTCCGGGATATTTGAAAAATATGCGGTTCAATAACTGTCACTGGCGTGTATTGATAATAGTTTTAGCACCACTTAATTTCACTTAATTATTCCCCACAGGTATGTTGGAAATAACTTTCATTTTAAATTTCAGTCACTTCGTGAAAAGGTGATTACGGTTGCTGGTGTGCAAAACAGAATATACAAAAATGCAGTCTATAAAATCATAACTGACTATAAAAGAAAGAAATATGTGGCTGCAGAATATGCAACACCGCTCAAAACTTTCAAGGACGTTTTTTATGCATCTGGACAGCATTCAGGTAAGGAAACTGTTTCTGTACTACAGGGTGAGAGAGAGAGGGAGGGAGAGAGAATACGTTTATTATCCTAAGAAAAAGTTCTTGTCAACAAACGTTCTTGAACTATGTTAAAGTAGTATAAAATAGAATGTCAAATACATTTTTACAGAGCACGCAAATGCTCACTTTCAATACAAAGCGATTCTTTTCTTCTTCTTCTTCTTATTTTTTTCCAGTAATGGCTTCAGCTGCGTGTGATTCTTTTGCCAGCTGCGTGTGATTCTTTTGAATTGACATCGTGACATTTTTTAAATCTTTAAATTTTTCTTCTTCCACATTAATCACAATTGTAATGTCAGACAGTTATTTTCATTAGCGAAATGAAAAATAGTACTGAATAAAACAAATTTATGGTCCAGACCATATGTGTTGTATATCTGATAATATAATCAAATACATGTGTTTTACACTTGAATTGAGAAATTATTGAAAATATAATTTCAATACTTCAATCTATGTTTTTGTTTTAGCTTACTACGAAAAACATAAAAATGATATCATTCTGCAGTTTTATCTAACTTTGAAAAAAGTGCTTGAAAGAACTGGGTTGAACGAATTTTGCGAGTTGATTTATTATGAAGGTAAGATTTTTTGTTCACCTAAGAGATATTCAAAAATTTGATGAGTGTTTTGAAATTAATGTTATATATGTGGACTGTTCAAAAAAAAAAGCCCGGCAAATTTAATCAAAAATCAAGGTTTTGCTCACTATTTTCTTCAATTGAGAAAGATGAAAATTCACCTTATTTTTTGAACAGACAGCATATACTTTTTTTTTTCATCAATCGATGCATAAAGAAAGGACCCAAAAAATGTAGGAACTGCTTATTAAATTTCGTGACTACCTTCCACAAACTGCAAGATTGGTATAATATGAAAGTACAATGTTTTTTATATTTTAGATTCATACCAAGAAGATGGAAAAACGTGTTACTATGATGTTGGGAAAATTATCCTTACCAGGTTGAAGAAAATTAAAGACAAAACTGAGTGATTCCTCATTTACATTCATATTCGTTTTTATTAATAATCGGCCTTTTTTTACATGTGAAGACGAAACTGTTTATTTTATTTCATTTTATTTAAGGAAAATATTACTTTTATTAAAGGAAATATATTTCATTTTTCAATGTGAGGGTATTCAGAAAAACTTTATTGTTAAATTAAAATGAGTTCTGTGCCATAACTATTATAGAACTTTTCAGTGTACTGAGTGACCCTCAATTGGAGACCAACATGTTATTTGACATTTAGAGCTCAAAAAATGGTTGAGAAAAATAGAGATCTTTAAGAGGTTCAGAGATTTTGAGAGACTTTGATTACATTCAAAACAGCAAATATTTTTTGTCAATTGCTTGTGAATATCTAAGTATCAATTCGGAAAAAAAATAGTATTTTCAAAGTATTCTGTTAGAAGAATATATGCTTGTTGTTTTTTGATTTTTATTTGTGTTATATTATTAATTAGATTTTTGTGACAGTGAGATTTTTTTAGGGTTTATAGCCATTCGTAAAAGGACGAATGCCTTCTTTTACGATCTATATGGTTCTTTTTTGTGATACCAAATCATACAGACCAAATATTAGTTAGAATTAGTTAGAAATGTGTTCAAGGAGCTCTTGAACACATTTGTAAGACTTCCATATTTGAGCATAGTAACGATACAATACTATATATTTAAAAAAAAAACATACTTTAATGTTAGATTTCCGCTTGCAAATTTACAAAATCGGACACGTGTTTCGCTATACGATAGCACAGCATTGTGAGTATTGTGACGTCACAATGCTCACTATTATGACAATTGTAGATTTCCATTCGAAAGTTTATAAAACTGCGACATGTGTTTCGCTTTACGCTGGGGTGTCACAATATTGTGACACCCTAATGGTAGATTTCCACTTGAAAATTTACAAAACCGCGACACAGTATTGTGAGTATTGTCACGTCACAATACTCACAGTATTGTGACATCCTAATGATAGATTTCCACTTGAAAGTTTACAAAACCGTGACACGTGTTTTGAATTACAATGGCATTTTTCGGGCGTCACAATACTCTCAGTATTATGAGTGTTGTGGTATTTTCGCAATACTCACAGTGTTGGGCGTATTGTCACAATACTCACAGTGTTGTGCGTATTGTCTCAATACTCACTTGAAAGTTTACAAAACAGCGACACGTGTTTCGCTAGACGATAGCATCTTCGGGCGTCACACTACTTGAGGTATTGTGAAGCTATCGTATAGCGAAACACGTGTCGAGGTTTTCTTTGTGTATTCTTTGAATACATTATAATGGGTTTAATATCATATTTTTGATGCATTACTATTTGATTTTAAACAGAAAATGTAAAATAGATCTAATGCTGAAAACAGTATCATATTATTTTTCAGTGATATACGTTATAAGGGAGTGAACATTTTTCTTATAGTTATACACTTATATGAAAGATATCCAGAATTACTGTTCATTTTATTTTCAAAACTTTAGTTAATTTTAAGTTTATATTTTGTGTTATTGAGTTTTGTTGAGTCCTTGTGGAATTGTTCAGTTTGACAACTTTTTTATGTATGGTTAACAAAATAACATCTCCAATGAAAGCAGGTTTTCTGTTAACTGTTATAAACCCAAAGCAAAGCCACATAGGTAGTAATACAGTTAACCGTTTCAAAAATAAACATTATAGTATATGCTGCGGTTTATTTTGTATGGCAACAAGTAGGATTTCCAAATAGGCAAGTTTTTCAGAGGAAGACCTAATACTTATCGAAATTCCAGTTGAATCGCCCAATAATGACCTAATGGTATACAGAAAGTATTATAACTCAGTTTTTTTATGAGCCTAACTGTGAGAAACTGTTTTTTTAAGTAGTTATTGTCAAGATGTCTGTAATGAACGTTGTGGTTGACTGTATTATTTGTTCTTCAACGCACTAACGTTTTTTACGTACTTGTTTGTATTTTTAGAGACAGAATTTTTTTTTGTAAACATATTTATTCGGCTTGACCAAAGAAAAATAAAATTCTTCATCACATATATTTCATAATATTCTTTTGTAACAAAATAAGATCAATAATTACTCTTCTTTCAATTCGTCGGAGGAGTAAAATGTAAAAGCCCAATAAAAATGTTCACACTGGAGAACTATACACTTACTGATGATAACTGCTCCCAGTGAACTTTTGTTTTCGTTTGAGATGAGGATAGCAACCATGACGTAATTTTCTTATTCGAGATATATTTGTAAGTGTTGATTATAACCGTCCTTATCTCGTGAGATATCAAATTGGTTTTACTTATATATTTTTTTTTAGAAAGCTATTGAAGAATGTATATTGAAGAAAAAGTAGTTCATTGTTCTGATGTATTTGTGCTTTAACGATTCACCGAGACATATTTTGATAATAAATACAATTGTATTTTTATAACAAAAAATATGTATTTCAAATAAAATAAACTATGAAATAAATGTCAATGTATTTTTTTTTTCACTATTATCATAACTCTAAAATATATTGGTACCTAGATCTAGTTCCAGCAAGAAGTCGCGTAGACATCTTCATCAAGTTGTAGTATCCATTTTGAAACGTGACAAAGGTAGAAAACAATGTTGACGAAAGATTAAAATTTCTTGTTCTGAATGCCCCATTAGATTTTAATAACCAGACAACCTAATCCATTTGATTGACCTAGATACAAATACAATGTATCTAGGCCATCTATTTTAACTGTATAACTATCAAAACTACTTGCTGCCATGAAATCTTATTTTTTCTATGTATATTTAAAAAAAAACATTAATTATGTGTAATGTAATTGCTTCATAATTCAGAATTGAAAATGCTGAGTTTTTACCTCCAGTGGACAACTCGATCGTTACTCCCCTCCAATTTTTCAAGGAAAGGGGGTTTCTGTCGTCAAAATTGTAATTCCACTGCATTCTAGGACTTTATATTATTATTATTATCATAAGGTTGAAATTTGTGAATAATATGACTGAAGTTGATTTTTATTTCCAACTAGTACTATCTATGTCGCTTTATCGCTGTTATCAGAATCAACGAACTTAGGTTAGGCCTGCACGGCGTTATAGAACAGTGCAGGTATTCTCGGACAGTGCTTTCAAAAAAGTGTTCTACAGTGCCATCTAGTGGCGAGTTACTGAAAAATTGATAGCCTAAAAATCTTCTCTATGAAAAATTACTTATGCATGTCAAGTTTCATCATGATCGGTTGAGCGATGTAAAAGTTTATCTCTTACCAATCAACCAACAAACATCAATTTTTATATAGTAGGTGAACGTTTCTAATTGTTTGTCTGAATGTTCGAAAGACCACCACGTGTGGCGCTAGCGTTTGAGGAAAATTATTTAAACTCAAGGTCAAGTAGAGTTCAAATTGTCTTTCTACCTGTCTCAGATTTCTGAGGATTATTCCACTTAAACTCTTTCATCCACATCAAGAAATGCATAAAAACATGTAGTCTTTAGCAGTTAACGGTAAGAGATTAGAGTGCCATCATTATATTTTTGGTATGATTTTTCAGCAAACCCTTTCATCATTGGAGCGCATAAAAAATAACAACAGGCATCTTGGATTTATGGTGACGTCATTATTTTTGCTGTACTTTTCAGCAGACCCTTTTAATTTGATAAGCCATATAACCGATCCACCATCTTGGGCGGTCTATCAAATTAGATTAACGTTATGTTAATTTTTCATTCCTTTCAGCACACCCATATCATTTTTACTCATAAAACTACTAATCCACCATTTTGGGCTCTCCGATATATTGAATATAAAATAACGCCACACGCAGCTAATCATGCATTTTGTCATCCAAACTTGATGTATATACAAAATTTCAGGTCAATCGGCTAAGAATAACTGCTTTATCAAAATTGAATTGCAATATTTGACTCGAATTAACATACACACAAACAAATATTGCAAGTTAAAAAAAATGAGCTTGTAATAAAAAATGGAACTATTTCTGAATAATGCTCCTTTAGGTTGCTTTTTATTATGAAATTTGTTGATATTACTCTCATTCGGGATATTCTTCACAAATATATTCCAAATATGAGCCATATAAAAGTATAGTATTTCATTCGCGACAAATATTCTTTGAGAAATCGCTAGCTATATAGATCGATTTATAGAATTTTCAATTCAACTGAAAGTTGGGTATTTGATGATATTTTTCAAATCCTCGAATACATTTTCAATTTGGATCGAGATATGCACCATTCTCAACATTAATCAAATGTATTCAGTAGCAGATTCGGTCCTAATCGAGATTTTTTTATGCAGATGTGAGGTACCTCAATGAATGAAATCATATATGTGATGTCAACGAGATCTCTATCACGTAATACGAAGAAACTGGCATTGAAAATGAATCAGTGGCACATATTACAATAACAGGTTACAACATATATCTTTTGTAGTAAAGTATTGAGAGAAATCGTGCGACACCTCACGTCACATGTGTTTGATAGTGAGCAGTGTTGCCAAAGTGGAAGCAATAAGACTACCTAAACAAGTTGATTAGTGAATTAAAACCGTCAATGGCATTCAAAAATTTGGTAAATTGGTTTCCAAGTCCATTGTGCTTGAAAAATATTTGAAATAAATGAATAATCAATACCAAGAGAATATTGGTTGAAAATGCATCCCACCTATCAATCAATGTATGTAAACTAGTAATTTCATTACAGTGACAAACTTTCGACAAAATGAATAAAATCAATGCTTACACCAGATTTTCATCTTTCTTGGGAAAAATCATGGACAGACAATAATTCGATGATGGTCACACTGACGATAATTTTCAATCACGTGACCCTCCAGTTTTCTTTTTATGTCAAGCATTTGCCCTTCAAACGACATTAGTTGAATCGTCCTTTGAGAGAAAGATCTCTTGACATTTTGTTAACTGTAAGTATTCCATTCAATACAGAATTATATTACTTTTCTGTTCAAATAGTAAATAATTAACGTAGGATTACTAATTACATCATCATAATTATAATTTTTAATGAGATAAGAAATCTGCCGGTAAGGAAATTTTAAAAAGGGCGAACACGTCACTTGATTCATTAGCTAATTTTACAAACTTGGCAAGCATCAGTGAAATGTTATATTTCCAGTGCTTGAAAAAATGCCTTGAGTTTGGAAATGAAAATAACGTTCCAGTGCCGGTATTGACCTTTCCTGACCTTCAGCTGCTGGGGTTGATCAAACTTTATGTGACAGGCATCTGGTATCTCATTGAGATACGATTTCATTTACATTTTATATATTTTTAAACTATTTTTGAATGATATTTGTACATTACTAATATTTAGGGGTCAGACTACTTATTTAAATTACTTCTTCAAAATAAAGAGTATTGCCCAACCCTCAAATAATGTTTCATCAATTAAATCCTGGAAAATGTATAGTCTCAGATTCATAACAGAATTTGAATCACTTTGATAAGAAGAAAATGGATTTTGTTCTTTGTAATACCTAAAAATTTGATTCGGAAATTAGTTTTACATAATTGTTAGGTAGGTTTAATTTTTTTTTCAGCAAATAAAAATCGCTACAAACCGTATTTGCAAGGTCCAGTTTTCTGAATAAAGAGAAACCCAAACCACATCCAAGATTTTTGAAATAATTACCTACATGGTATTTTACAACTTTCATCTTTCATGTGTACATTGTGTTGCCAAAACTCACTTATGATCAAGAAGTTTTAGCCAGAGAAATATCCGATTATTTCATCAGTTCGGACTTCTATTGTCTAATATAATATAAATGGATTTGAAAACCCCGAAAAAAACAATTAAAAAGTTAATAAGATTAACCGAAAATAACAATTTTATTTTCGTGTTCCGCTTGATTATAGATTTCCATATGTTGCGTATCTCTACGCTAGCTTGGCTACATGCGTTGTTGGACAACATATATGCGGTTTCTTTGAATTTCCTCTTAAACCAGTGTTCCGCCTTGTGGATGACTTCAGCTTGAGACCATTTGATATGATGTTGATGAGTCCAAACATGCTCTGCTATTCCTGAGTTGCTGGTTTCTCCTCGTTGTGTCTGTTTCTTGTGCCCAGCAATGCGAACTTTCAATGGCCTCTTAGTTTCACCGATGTATGATTCTCCGCACTCGCAGGGTATCCGGTAAAGTGCGGAGAATCATACATCCGTTTTTTCCAATATTCGAAGCAGTCCTTCAATGGGTGTCTTCAATTTTGGGAACTGGAGAAAGTCGCATGGTGCCAAATCTGGTGAATCCGGTGGCTGGATCGCCGTTGAAGGCATTCAACAATTCCTAAGCTATGCGACGACTTTTTTTGGTAAAAATTCAGCAATTTTGCCAACTTAAAAGAATAAAAAAATCGCAAATCGCGAAATATGAACATTCACCCTTTTTCTGTACAGACTAAGTACTTGAAAACTGGTGCCGGCAAGAAAAACCTTGAATTAGAAAACATTAGTAAACTGAAATTGCTAATAAAACGTTTATTGTAGGCAGCAGTTTTTATGTGTTCTTAAGAGAAATACACTGCTTTTAACAATTTCGTATTGGATTTATATTATTTATTCACCACCAGTTTAGAATAGTATTAACTTCTGTTCATACCTGTATTTTTATTGTGCTTTTTGTATTTCTATTTGGTTTGCTGTTGACACCAATATATTATATAAACATGTTGATAAATCCGACGTCATTGAACGCCTTCGAGATAACTGTCTATGAATACTGATAAAAATAATGCAATTTAGTTTATTAAATGAATCATCTATTAGACATTTATATCCTGTTATTGAGTGTGTATATATTTGGTTTATAGAGCTGCGTGCAGAGAAGTTTTTGTAAAACTCATTATGTTAGCACTGCCTTCAGACTCTACCAGGGCTTGATTGAATATAGAGATTGTAGCTCATATTATATTCTTGGATGCGATTCCTAAATGTTCTGCCAGTTTGACCAATATATACCTCTCAGAACAAGTTTCACAATTTAATTTGTATTCTCCTGATTTCTCGATCTTGGATGTTTTGTCTTTATTATTTTTTACTAATTTTCCCAACGTTTTACCTGTTCTATATTCAATTTTAATATATTGTTCCTTTGTCCAAAATTTGTTACAGTTTTATAATTTTGGTTATCCGACTTATCAGTAAGAAAAACTCCAAACTCGCCTTATAATGACAGGGTTATTACCGAATAAGTTTTTCTGATTTGACTTGCTTGTTTCACAGTTCAAAATTTGCAATGGCTAAAGTTGGTATCAACGGATTTGGACGTATTGGTCGTTTGGTCCTCCGAGCTTCCATCGAACGGGGAGCTGATGTCGTTCTCATCAATGATCCCTTCCTCAACGTCGACTACATGGTATACCTCTTCAAATTTGATTCCACTCATGGACGATTCAAAGGTTGCGTATATTCCGATGGTACCAATCTTGTTGTCAATGGAAAGAAAATCGCAGTATCTCAAGAGAAGGATCCTAAGGTGAGTATTTGAAATATATTTGTGTAGGTCTAAAACTATGGGCCAAATTTTAAAAACGACACCCTACATTTTGTTTTACGAAAGAGAGGATATTGTGATGATGTGGTGCTGCAGGTTTTTCCGGGTTTTGCTGCAGCTGAAAAAGCAAATGCGCCACTGGGGTCAACGAAGTCGCCCCGGAGCTCCAATAACTACTTTTTACATATGAACTAGCTTGAAAGGTTTTAACAAAAAAGGTAATGTGTGTTCAATATTTTCAGAGCATCCCTTGGGGCAAATATGGGGCTGATTATGTTGTGGAATCTACCGGCGTATTCACCACCATCGAAAAGGCCAGTGCTCATTTGGAAGGAGGTGCCAAAAGAGTGATAATAACTGCTCCCTCAGCTGATGCCCCAATGTACGTCTGTGGCGTTAACCTTGATGCCTACGATCCAAAGGATAAGGTAAGTTACTGATTTCACTGTATTATTAAAAGATTAGCATTCCACGTATTTGTTTTACAGATCATCTCGAACGCTTCCTGCACCACCAACTGTTTGGCTCCTCTTGCTAAAGTTATCCACGACAACTTTGAAATTGTTGAGGGTCTCATGACCACCGTGCACGCAACCACAGCAACCCAGAAGACTGTCGACGGTCCTTCTGGTAAACTGTGGCGTGACGGTCGTGGTGCTGGACAGAACATCATTCCAGCTTCAACTGGCGCTGCTAAGGCAGTTACGAAAGTCATTCCTTCACTCGTCGGTAAGTTTCTTTGTTATAAATCACTAGTTTTTTTGGGAATTGAGAAAATGAACAGTAAATGACTTTGAACTTGAATCAATATTTACTTTCAGGGTGTAGTTTGCACGAAACTAGTTGTTAATTTGAAAATATCTTGTTCACATATATTTGTCTCGCTCAAGCCTGTGATTTCATGTGATTCCCAACTCTTGCAGGCAAACTCACTGGAATGGCCTTCCGTGTGCCAGTGGCCAATGTTTCGGTCGTCGACTTGACTTGCCGTCTCGGCAAGCCAGCTACCTATGACGAAATCAAAGCTAAAGTCAAGGAGGCCGCCGAAGGACCATTGAAGGGCATTCTGGATTACACAGAGGAGGCTGTCGTATCCTCTGACTTCATCGGGGATACTCATTCGTCCATCTTTGACGCTACGTCTGGCATCCAACTCAACCCACAGTTTGTCAAATTGGTTTCTTGGTACGATAACGAGTTTGGTTATTCCAACAGGGTTGTCGATTTGATCAAGTTCGTTGCTAGCAAAGATGCATAAGGAGATTTTTGTGCTCGTTGAGAATGAAATTTTCTTTTTAAGCCACAGCTAGGCTGTGGAGGAAACATTCTGATCGAAATTGAAATGAACTAGATAGTAGTTCTTTCACAAACTAATTCAACTGAACGTACTTTTTTTGCGAATTTTTATTTATATATACTCAATTTCAGAATACATGTCGAATAAAAAGAATTTTTTTGTTGCTCCACCCCCAATGTCCTATCCAAAATTCCTTTTTCATATTTAAATCATATACTAAAATGAAGTTCAGAGTAAATACTTCTGAATGAAAAACCTAATCAAAATAAATGTTTGTGTGGAAAGTCGAAGAAAGTAAACTTTCACTGTGTCAAAGCTATTCTCTGGGTTTTTTGGCCGTGATCTGCAGGTTTTTGTGCCTGACGTTTCATCTAATACTGCGGTAGACATTATCAAAGGCAACTGTTGACTGGTCAATAACAGCAATAATTATGTGCTTATTAAAATAAACTTCATGTTTGGGTTACATGCTCCCAATAACAAAGCAATAAGCTATTTGAAAAAATTAGGTCGAAATTCAATAATGAGAGCAGCAAGCATATATAAATGATAGTGTTGCTATAAACAATGTATATTAACCTTATTGATGCGACCCCATGGTTGCCAACTGCGCTGAAATAATGACATTTGACAATTTGCTAATGAATAAATAACCTATCTTTCTGAGTTCCTTCCGCATTTTCATTTTTGGGACACATGGGAAATGTTCCCCCTGACGGAAATCAATTAGTTTTCATAAAAGAGCTCTAAAACAACGCATTTTAAACTTATCATTTCAATCTTTTTTTTTAAATTATTTAAATACTTAAAAAAGAGGAATGAAATAATGCATTCAACATTTGAAGGGATTCGTTTCTATTTCACCATTTGGCAACA
>WOGO01004330.1:0-13367 GCA_015342085.1 Leptinotarsa defecta | reverse complement strand
AGGTGCACAAAATGTCATATGTCACAGAATGTCTCGGAACATAAGTAAACAGAACAGCACGCCTCTGAAATATGTCATCTTTGTTTGTCTCATACAGATTCATTGTCCTTTATTAGCTATAACCGATGTTGCCAAATGGTGAAATAGAAACGAATCTCTTCAAATGTTGAATGCATTATTTCATTTATCTTTTTTAAGTATTTGAATAATTTTTTAAAGAAAAAGGTTGAAATGATAAGTTTAAAATGCGTTGTTTTAGAGTTCTATTATGAAAACTGCCTACTTGATTTTCGTCAGGAGTAACATTCCCCATTCAAGAAAGACAGTTTGAACGGTTCAAGAACTATAACCGAAGTATTTCATATTTCTTCTTTGAACTCTCTTGGAATATATGGAACCCGACAAGTCGAGAAACTTCTGAGATTTCAGAAGAAAGATTCGGAGTATGTTATTAAGAAAAAGTAAGAAGATCTTTTGATTGTTATTTACATTTTTTCTTTCATTAAGAATATTACTGTTCACATTCAAAAATTAGGTACTCTCTTTTTTATTCTTTCTTTCTTATTCAGTTATTATTCTCGTATTTCACTCTGAATTTAAAAGGAAAAATGGTGATACTGCCAAAAAATTACTGAGAGCGTATAAAATAATTTACGCAATTATCAATTAACCTAGAAATATTCACACGGCGCCATTGATACATAACCTTCACTGAATGTAAACTCACCATTAAAAAAGCACTCACCACTTCTAAAATGTCTTTTAACATTTGTTATCAACAAAAAAATAAATCACTGTACATGTTTTCCAGAAAACTTATTGGTGCACTTACTAGGAAATTATAAAGTATACATTTAATGATCAGGGAATTCCTTTGAAAACCAACGTAACACATACTATATTTCTCATAACATCAACATGGGCTACAGATTTCTTTGAATTCGGTAGATCAGGTCAAGTACTGGACCGGCTTAAGAGACAATACAGTCTGCAAATACGTTATACGAGAAGCAGCGGGTGAAGATGAAAGATTTATGTTTGGGGATGACTGAAACTGAACTGTTCCGGTGGTGAAACTATTGATTCTTGAGAATGTTCTAAGCTTCTGTAGTTTACTTGGAATATAATAAGCTACAAAAATGAACTTTTCATTCAGAAGCATTTATTGTCAACCTAGATTATGTGTCAATTCTTCAAAGTTACACTTTTGAATACTGTTTTGATGAACCTTTTGTAAGTACATCTCTGTCAACGAATTGAATACAGTTTCACAATCACACCCATAGTCAACACAAACTGGAGTTTTTCCGTCGGCTCTACAGTGTCCATCACAAATATTCAGGTCTATTTGGTTTTGATGACAAAACTCCTCTATTTGCCTGAGATGAATACAGTTAATTGGATTTCCGAAGATGTTGAAAGTCTTCAGAGTGGTATTCAAAGGATATCTGTTATATTTGAAAGAAGTTATCAGATTGTACGACAAATCTAGGTGAAACATCTGGGAGTTTTCGAATAAAATATATGAGGGGACTTGATCTATGAAGTTATTTCTCAAACTCAGGAACCGCAAGTTTGTGAAACTCTCAAAAGTATCTTCATCGTAGTAGGAGATGTTGTTGGAAGATATATCCATGATTCTCAATCGGCTCAGTTTGTTCTCTGAAATGGAGAAGGTTTTCAAATGATTGTTGGATAAATCAAGGAACAAAAGGACTTTCATGTTCGGTAAGTTCCTGTCACTTATTCTTTCAATGTTATTGTTATTCAGTTTGATTTTCCAAATTTTTTCCAGATCGCAATCTTCGATGTTGAACCGATAGATGTTATTATGGGACAAATCTAAGCTCCCCAAAGCTTTCAAGTGTATAAAATTATTCCAAATTCTTGTTAAACGGTTGAAACTCAGATCCAGTCGCCATAGAGTTGGTATGTTGAAATCGTCGAAATTTGACAAAAAATTATTAGACAATTCTAATTCATACAGAGCATTGAAGTTCAAAAATTGCGACGAGTGAATCTGTCTCAACTCCATGTTGTTCAACTTCAAGCGCCACAATTTCCGCAGCTCATTATTGGTGAAGTTGAAGTTCTGCAAACTGTTACCAGATAAATCCAAGTCTCCTAGATTTTTCGAGCTGAGAAAGAGATTGTGCTGTATTTGTTTTATATTATTATTTTGCAGTTTGAGTGTAAGTAGTTTCGGAAATTGTTCTAACATGATAAGTGCATCATCTAGTTTGTTATTAGACAAATCCAGCTCTTCTAAGTTATCCAGATTCGAAAAAGATTTTTGCATCAGTCGTCTCAATTTATTACTTCTCAAGTTCAGATGAGAGAGACTGACCAAATCGGAAAAATTGTATTGGTGTAAGCTATTATAACTCAGGTCTAGATTTTCCAACTTCGTCATCAAATCTTTATTCAAAATCAGTGAGACAAGTCCATTTCCCGCCAACCTAAGTTTACGAATGCCTTCGCAATTATCGAAGTTGTCTATATCGAATTCAGTGATACCATTAAAACTCAAATCCAGATCGGTTATTGTTGAGGGGAATGAACCTGGTTCAATGTAAGTGATTTTGTTCTTAGACAGATCTAGTACTTCCAAATCGTTCGGTGGAAGTCGATCGGTGAAAAGACATTTAAGTAAATTTTCCGATAGATCCAGATTTATTATGGAAGACTCTTTGAAAGCGCCTGGATGGATAGACTGGATGTTGTTCCGCTTCAGACTCAGAAAGTCGCACTGGAGATCACTGTAAGCGCCTCCTCTGAGGATGGTTAGATTCAGATTTTGTAAGACTACGTGTCTGTGGCATCGCATATATTCCGGCAGGTACTCTGAAAAAAAATTGGTACCACTATTAGTGCTAAACAAACAAATATTATATGATGGACTGTTGTTTTTTCAAACGCTTTTCTATTAATATTTCTGCAATGTGAAAAAATAAAATTATATGTAGATGGAATTGGCCGCGGTGGTAGTGCGCTCGACTCACGATTGGAAGGCCGTGGGTTCGATTCCCGCCTCGACCAGATATTTTTCTCGAGTGAATTTATCTGGTTGAAGCTGGGATGATTCTGCAACCGTGTTAGGAATCACACGTTGAAAGGTAAGACCTCGTTAGTCCTTAGTTCACACAAGTTTCTCAACTTCTGAGAGTTGTCTTTCGTATGGGGGTGACAGCTGATTAACGGGAAAACAGAGTTTTTAAACAGATAAACAGGTAAAGAAAAAACCATGTGGACCAAAACCTGCGAAGGTTTTTAACAAAGTTAAAAGACCTAATAAGTTAGTTTTTAAGTTCTATCAAATCAGAAATCTGAATAATAAAAAGCTTTTACTCGCGATTTAAAAGTCACTCGCTGAATCTTTATTTAGGTTCTATATCATTATATAGGGTGGTCTCAGTAAAAAATCATTACACATTCTAGAGGTCATGCAAAATACCATATCAAAAATAATTTTTAGGGAAAATAGAAGGTACTCAACTGAAGACCTTTACCAAAAAACTTGTTTATTTGATGTAAGAAAACTATATACCTATCAATGCTCAATATGGATCCAAAACACCTCCATCTCTCAGATGAGTCATACTTACAACACACGAACTAAATCTGAGCAGAAAACAAATGTTCCCCTCTGTAGACTGACACACACACAGAAATGTATATCACACTTTGATCCAAAATTGTTAAACCCAGTCCCTATAGAAATCAGAGTCATTCCTAATGAACGCAAAATGAAATCAAAACTAAAAGAATATGTGAACCAAAATTATAACAGACTAAAAACCGTATACGAACTCGAATAATAATAAGAAATACAAAATACAATAAATAACAATATTCTAGCTCCCTCACAATGAATTTCACTTTGTTTCCTTCTTTCTACTCACCACTCAATATGTAAATAATCAATGTAATCCAGGTTGATGACTTCAACACAAGCATTGCTGAGGTAGCTTAGTCTGGACTCACATTTTCCAGTTTCAGTTAGTTCTTTTTTTTTCTAGTTTCTCAAGTTGACTAGTTTCAATTTTGAATTCATATTGTAGATTATGCTTACCTGAATAAAATTTACTTTACTTACTTACTTTTCTTTACAAACTAATAGTTTGACGGCTGTGAAATTTGTACACGTGTCTTGAAGTTAAGGGTTAACTAAAAATTATATATATTCAATACTAGTAGCGCCATCTTTGTGTTAGCTTGCGACTTTTTAGCCTACCTAATAAATATTACTAAGTTGGTGTTTTTAACATACTCACTTTTAATTTTAATATCATTGTCGGAAATAAAACATTCTTTGTCCGTTTCCAAGACTTCTCCTAAACATCCATATCTCAGGAGAATAATCAAAAATACGAAAATGATTTCCATTGCATCATGTTGATAGTTGTAGCTGAAAATTCATAATGTTACATTCAATTGATTTCTCACAAATATTGCGATGAGGAAATTGAAATCGGAAACAGGAGAATCTGCTTTATTGTTTCTATTATTTATTTCATTATATTACATAAAACAGGTACCTACTCATAGGATATAGTCTAGTTCACAAGTGGCATTTCGCAAAATTTGAGTTCGCTTTAGAGAAAATATAGGTATATCGTTACTTACCAAAAAATATTTACATTACTTAAAGCAATACGTTGTTCAAAGAATTAAATTGTAGAATCCATCTCAAAACGGATATAATGAAGATACTAATTGAAGACACTTATCTGCATAGTGATGTGGTAGCTAAAGGTCTAGTAAGGTCATAAAAAATAAGTACATAACGATACCATTTATCACCACAAGAAAATAATATAAACTTGGATTTTTTCTTTGGAAAATAATAAACATTGTTTTTCCAAAAATACAAGATCTCAATTTCTAGTAGGTACTTATACCTGGAAAGGCTCTAATTATTCCTTTTTCAATTTTGTAATGAACGTTTGTCCCTGAAATATAAAAAATAAAAGACTAGGTATTTCTTCTAGTGCAGCAGTGCATCGAAAACAAAGTTTAATTTATTTAGTCAATACCTTATTTGATTCTACATTAGATGACCTAATGAAATTCAATTTTAATAAGCCATTGATTGGGTTACAAAAATAATTTGCTACATGAAATTAGTAATTCAAGTTCCCGGAGTATACAGATCTATGTCATTTTAAGACAACTAATATTTAGACAATAGAATAATATATGTGATTAAAAAAATAGATATCTGCCAGCGGCCAAATCTAGCGCCCGCTTCCCACTCTCGAGTCCAATTCACACCACACAACTAATAGTTTATTGATTCATGAAAATCGTTAATTTGGCAATCAATATTTTGCATGATTAGTTTCTTTCCGAATCGATTTCAAACTTCAAATTATTATAATACTGCAATATGCAATTATAATCTGTATTAATCACTAGATGACGTGAAAGCGATAAATATAAAACACAACAACCTCATGTTGGATTACAACTGGTGAAATTTATAAGTGAAAAATGCATCAGAAGAATGATTTATTGTTAATTTTTTGGAAAATGTCGGTGTCATAAAAAAACGAACTCCCACTACTTGAGTGGAATATTTCGCTTCTCAAACTGTAAATTGACAAATTTGACAGATGATGAGTGAAAACTGCTATCAAATGATGTACTGGACTTGGAGAAAATATTGTGAAATATTGGTTGCCATATACTAGCGATCTTCATGACTGAACATTCATTAGTTGTGTGGTGTAAATCGGACTCGAAATTGGGGGCGAGCGCTAAATTTGGGCTCTGGCGTCCGACGCTAACTTCACGCAAGTAATCAGAACACAGTTGTTAATAGATGACATTCATTTTTTTATTCATTTTTTTTGTTCTGATTGATTAGGCCGTTACTTGATGAACATCCATAGTAATTTCATAAACTACAACTCATGATTTGATCTCCACAAACTTTATTTGAAAAATATATCACGACATATCGAATCCAGCAACATCATATATGAGCTTTGGTAATAAGAAAACAAGTTCAATATATTCAAATCACCTTTTAGAAGAAAATCATATCTTTAACGAAGAGCTCGAAATTTTACACATAGAAAATAAAGGTTTGAAACTAAATTATTTGGAAGCAATGGAAATTATTAAACTTAAAAATTCAAACATCCAAATGAATGACCAACTGGATTTGAATAGACCACCATTATTGAATTTGTTTTCTTAAAAAACCAAGGAAGTATTATTATTGATGTAGTAGGGAAGTAATATGCTTCAGGTAATCATAATTGAAGAGGCACCTCGGGTATATGAGAATTTTAGAGGTTTAGGTAATTTGATGGAGGTAGTCCCAATTGTGGTTACTTGTGGTATATAAGAATACTATACCTTGCGTAAGAAGCAAGGTATAGTATTCAAATCACTGTTGAAGAAGCTACTGTGTTAGCGAAATAGGTCGTGATATATTTTTCAAATCGTGGAGATCAAATCGTGGGTTGTAGTTTATGAGATGACATTATTCTCAGAATGCGACAATATAGGTTGTTTCAGATGTGGCCGATAATAATTTTTAACGTTCGCATTACAAATGTAATTATTGTCACATTTTCAATTTTCAATAGTAGTGGTCTTCATATCCGATATTAGATGAATTCCCTCAAGAGCCCAAATATGTATACATTCTCAATACACAATATGCTCCCAGCAAACAGGTTACATCGCTTAGAGGTTTTGCTACCATATTACACAATTAATCTTCACCGCAAAAATGGAAATAAATTTCTCTTCATTATTATTTCACATTGAAACACATGTTATAACACGTATTATATTCCTGTGGACTTGTCCCATCTTCCGGATATACCTACGCATTTTTCGATGCTACTGTTTAGGGTACAATACTTTGTTTCAGGAAGAGCATGAGCTTTCCAGCCGCTATTGATAAGCTTAATACTCATAAGATAAAAGTTCATGTGTTCTGTGTAGCTCCTCCAAATAAATTGGAAACTGGGTAAAATGCACTAAACTAGCTTAAAAGAAGAGGAGTGAAGTTGGCTGATAAACCTAGCTGTTAGAATTTCCGATGTTAACCGAAGCGGTTAGATATCAGTGGTGTATTATGTCAAATTTTCCGAGGCGTATTGTTAATTACATTTTTTCACGAGTTTGATTGCATTGGATATTGGATTATCATTAATGCACACTGTCGTTCATGTGATTGAATGAAAATCTTCTTCTGAACAGTTCATTGATATTTTTATTCGCAATCAAACTAAGATTTGTCAATTCGTATCTCGTCCGTTAAATTTGGATTCCTAGTTTTTTATGCGATCGAAATGAGAAGCCTTGTTAAATTTAACTTTGAACGCCACTGATTCTTATAACTGCTTCGGGTAAAATCGCAAATTCTATCACCTTTTTAAAAGCCAATTTCACACTGCTCGTCAAAGAAGAATCAGAAATAAATTTTAGAAGTAGACAATACCATTCAGTTAACCTTGAATCTTGCAATGTTTTTCTGAATTTAAGTAATATCTATTTTAATTTTTCCATCAGTCTACAGCTAAAAATGAGGAACAGAAGTAACTCAGGGGTTCGCCTGGACTATTACCAGCGTCAGGTTCACAAAATCATTATGGAACACCAAAATCAAATAACGGGCCTATTCCCACTCAGCACAGACAATAATCATGCCTGGATAAGAGACAATGTCTACTGTATTTTGTCGGTCTGGGGACTCTCCATGGCCTACAAGAAAATGGCCGATCAGGACGAAGATCGGGCGAAGACCTATGAATTGGAACAAACCTGTATCAAACTGATGCGGGGATTGCTCATGTCTATGATGCAACAGAAGGACAAAGTCGAAAAGTTCAAGCAAACTCAGAACCCCTTGGATTCTCTACATGCGAAGTACTCCTCTGTGTCTGGCCAGATTGTTGTGGGAGACAACGAATGGGGACATTTGCAAATCGATGCTATTTCGCTGTATCTCCTGGTTTTGGCTCAAATGACCGCTTCGGGCTTGCAGATTATATTCACTCTCGATGAGGTAGCGTTCATTCAGAATCTGGTTTTTTATATTGAGTGTGCCTATTGCACTCCAGACTATGGGATATGGGAAAGAGGTGACAAGACCAACCACGGGTTGCCTGAATTGAATGCTAGTTCCATCGGTATGGCTAAGGCAGCGCTGGAAGCTATGAACGAGCTTGATTTGTTTGGTGCTCGAGGGGGTCCTTACAGTATTATTCACGTCCTGGCAGATGAAGCACAGAAGTGCCAGGCTGTATTACAGGTTTGAATCACCATATGAAGTTTGAAATGTGTTATTAAGACAGTATTTCAATATCAATCTGAAGTCAATAAATATTAGATGTCCGGCTAGTGCTGAAAAATTTTTCATCAGACTGAAGTTGAAACTTTATGCTCCAGTCTTCTTTCGGAGATACAACTCAAACTTATTCCAGGTCACTTTCCACAATTTTTCTCAAATAACACTTTTTCACAATTGCATTCTACGGACCTTTATTCATTTGCCACCCCTTTTTTTTACATACTGAACATTTAATTTTCTCAAAATGTTTCAGAGAAATAAATACTGTTTTGAAGGTGTCATTTTACAAGTTTTCATTACTAGAATTGGATTTTTCAGCAGTTTTGACTTTGTCATGGCCCTATCTCTGAAAATACAATGGGGCAACAAGTTTTAACTTCAGATTTGTAATTGGTTGATAAAAACCTTAAAGTCTAATCAAGAATTTTCCGTAAACTACAGCAAGGAGAAAAAATTGATATTTACCATTTTTTTATTCAGTAGTTTATTTTATATATGAATATCTTCTTTTAGTAAAGGAAAAACTTTGAAGTAGTTTGAGAAAACTATTATCTCTAAGAGGCTGTTATTATTGAAAAACATTTTCTTTGCCACCAAGATCTATGTGAAAATTAAATTGCTGTTGCAAGTAACCACTTACTAACAATTGTCATTCAATGACAACACATTCTTTTCAAATTACACCACCATATCATTCATTGAAAGGGGTATGTTTTTAGAAGGGTTTAATTTTTGAGAAAGAAAGGTTTTGGATTTCTACTTCTCCATCTTCATTCGAAAATGTGGGGAACTTTCAAAAGAAAGAAGAGGGTAAATAATTTCGAAATAAATTCTTTACAAAGATGTGGTGATCATGCAAAAGAAGTTACTTGCAGGTACAAACTGGAAAAACCCTTCTCGTAACAACTTTTTTCATATGAACATTGAATTACACGAAAGATAAAGCACTTTTGAAACAATTACTTTCACATGAACAATGAAATATACAAAAATATCTTCTTACTATTCAGTTTGTACTCCAAACATTCATTATGGGATTGAATGAGACAACTTTCACAGTAACAATAAGCAATATGGTATACAAAAGAGATAAAATTTTACTTACAAGAAACACTGTCATCTTCAATGTCAGACATCGATGTTTTAGATAAGACCTGTCTTATTGCGTCTTCAGCAACAATTTGGATAACATTACAATATGAAGCATTCAATTTATTTTCAACATTTTTACTCAAATTACCTTGTGCAAAAATTGTCAAACATGATTGCAGGTTGTAGTGTAGTGGTATTTTTTTACAATAATAGAAGTTTTCCTCTAGTATTCCTATGTAAAATAAACTGTTCATTCCAAAAATGTATAAATATAAGTACTGGGGTGTTAGATTTGAAATCCAAAAGTAATTTTTCCTGTGGAAAATCATATTCGATGCTATCAATCAATATATCATTATTTTTGTCATATCATGTCAATATAAAATAATTTTTTTCACAGTCGATGCTACCTAGAGAATCCAGTTCAAAAGAAATCGACAGTGGACTATTATCTGTGATTGGTTTTCCAGCTTTTGCTGTGGATGATCCATCCTTAATTGAATACACAAGAGATTGCATCATTGAAAAACTTCAAGGTCAATACGGTTGCAAAAGATTCTTGAGAGACGGTTATAAGACTCCCAAAGAGGTAGTTATATATTCAAATATGTAATTATGTAGTCACTTCTGAAATTTCTGAATATTTTAGTTTTATTCGAACTAATAACCTGATAAGTATGCATATAGATAATAACCAAGTTTTCATCTGAGGAAAGTCAGTAACTAGTACTATGGCTAATTCAATAGGTGAAAATAGTCTACTATTGACTATATATAAAGATTTTTTGAGAAACATAAAATAAACTTGTTCTTATAGATTAAAAATTGACTTGTTCCAGGACCCAAGAAGATTATATTATGAACCGTGGGAATTGAGAATGTTTGAAAATATTGAATGTGAATGGCCATTGTTCTTCTGTTATTTAATTTTGGATAACTGCTTTAGAGGAAATAAAGAAATTGCAGCTAAATACACCAAGCAAATGGAAGAGGTAAGTAAATGCGGTTCAATTCTTTTTTTCCAGCATAATTAAGATGAATACTTTTAAAAAATCTTGAATTTTTACACATTTTATTTTAACACGTTGCCTGCTATAGCATTGAAACCAATATTGACACGTTCATGCCGATATAGGTTGTGTCATATGGGTCAAAAGGGTGCAGAGATACTTTTCTAAGAGCAGTAATGACTCCTATTAACATTTTTGAAAATTCCTCATTTCTACTTCAATATTTGCCAAAATATATCTGCGTCAAATAGATCGAACCAGTGCATTCCAATACTCAACATAGTCTACCCCATCATGGTCACCATTTTGGTCAGAACTATGAACAATTGCCTAGATACACACACTCATTAGAAGTTATGTTAGTTGTCTACGGTGGTCATTTATGAAGTATTATGTTCTAGATTGAAATATTCTGTTGATAAAGAATAGTTTTCAATTTTTTTGGATGTAAACGTCATACCCTAAAAACTGAACTATTCTTGAAATTGTTAAATTCTTTTTTGATAGAAAGGAGGCAACAAGTAATTTTCAAATTTGAAATCAATGATAGACTTTAAGAATTCTACTTGGCCACTATAAATAAATATTAACGTGGGTGTACCCCAAAGATCCATTTTGAATCCTCTGCTTTTTTTGTCATGTCAATGACATACCTCAAAGTTTATCCTCACCATTTGTTTATCAATTTCCGAATAATATATCTTGCTTGCACCAGCCAAGGATGTTATGAATCTCTCATTTGATGCAACAAAGTTGGCAAATGAGGTATTAGACTGGTGTTCTTTAACAACCTTGGCTTGAATGTTGGTAAACGATTGTGGTTCAGTTTAGTAACAAACTTGAACCAGAATTCAATGTTCTACTTGAACTTGGCTTAAAATCTGCTCCGGTTCACCCTTTCCCAAAACTTTTAGGAGTGGAGATTGACCAAAATTTATCTATTGAGAGGCATGTTTCGAATTCTGTTGAAAAGCTGAACAAAAAATGTTATGCAATTCATCAAGTAAGGGGTTCAGTTGACATAAATGTTTTACAAACTTTTTATTTTGCCTATGTAGGGACAATTCTGAACTATGGATTGATATTTTGGGAAATCCCATCATGCTATAGCAGCATGATGAAACTTGGACTATTGCTATTTCCCTCATTTATAGATTACTTCTATTTGTAATGAATATGGGTAGATACCACAGTAAGGGACATGAATGCAGGTTCATCCAATGGATTGAGAATACCACCTAATGTGGAATAGCTTTATTTGAAAGTGGAGCTGAGTACAGAGCCATCAAGTCATTCAGTTTTCTCCCTGTAATCTATTGGAAGCATGCATTCATTTAAACTTGAAACCAAGGAGTACCTGTTGAATGTTTCTGTTTAATTTTCCAATATGTCTGTGTTAATTTTGGTTTGCCAATATTTAAGCTCAATAAATGTTTTGTAACGTATCTTACTGTGTCAATATCTCTTGTAGATTTTATGACTTCAATAAATATTATTAAAGTTATTTTAGGAATGTAGGCTTTCATGAGTGGCTTCTGGATTTTGCCGTGGTCTTTTTTGGTTATAATCTCCAAACGTTCCAACGTTCAGTGGCATGGTCGAAATACTCTTCTTGACGTGTCAACTGAAATAGTTTCAGTTGACACGTCAAGACCACAGCAAAACCTGAAAGCCAGTCAAAACATTAAAGTTATTATTATAGTGCTAGTGAAGGGAAAGATCATCAGTACAATACAATAAACTAAAAAGACAGCTCAACATGTTAAGTGATTGTTATTCTCAATTTTTTAATTCAAAGCAAGGCAGATATTTTCCATTCAATCAATCTTTGTAGATTATGATCAGAACTGAAGAGGGTATGAGATTGGTACCAGAACTGTATTCAGTTCCCGCAGAGTTTGCAGCAGCAGAATACAAAGAACCTGGCAGTCAGCAACGTATACCTTTAGGCCAGTGTCCGTTTCTTTGGGCTCAGTCCTTATTCATTGTAGGGAAATTATTACAAGAAGTGAGTTTGAGAAATAGAAAGCAAAACAAACCTGGTTGATTTCATGATCATTCTTAGGGTTTTTTGGCACCCGGAGAACTGGACCCTCTGAACAGACGATTGTGTTCTGAGAAAAAACCTGATGTAGTGGTGCAAGTTGTGATCTTAGCTGAAGATAACGAAGTTAAAGATAAGCTAGCAGAGCATGATATTCATGTTCAAACTATAGCGGATGTTGCCCCGATTGAAGTACAGCCCGCCAGAGTGCTTTCTCATTTATATACCTATTTAGGTAAGTTGTAATAATATACCTAGTCAGTTGTAACAGTAAGATTTTTATATAAAGAGTTCAGGTGTGTTGAGTACATGTCTCAGAAAAATGTTCAACTCACTATCCTAATGAAACTTTGGAAATATTTTCATTTCAATGTGAATAACAGTGTATTTTGAGTTTTAGAAGTTTAATTTTGTGTTTTCAAAATAGTCTTTAAAAAATTTGAGGGCTTAACTTGTAATTGTCGTTAAAGAATAATTGCAGAGTCATGGGGAAGCGTAGCCTTTCAGTTATGAGATAATAATTATAACAATTTAAAATGAAGTGTATCCCAAGTAAAGGCTATTTGGAATATCTAGTAAATATTGATCATTCGTAATCTGCACTAGTTATAAACTGCAACTAAATGTTATTCTTGTTTTCCTTAATTTTTTTTACAACATTGACCCTATAACTGCAAAAAGTAAATGTCATATGTTGAACAGTGTTACTGTTTGTTGATGATGCAGAAACCCCATATTGAAGGGCCTGACAAAATCACAGGTAAAATGCTTCAACTGATTTTTGTCCCTCACACATATAATAGAATAGAGTAGAATATGTTTATTTCATCACATTAACTACAAAATGTACAATAGTGACAAGTCAAACTGACAAACAAGAATAACAATAATTGAACAATAGTTGTGG
>WOGO01004329.1:0-13368 GCA_015342085.1 Leptinotarsa defecta | reverse complement strand
AAATCTCCAACTTTTCTTCGATGTTCCAGACTATCAAGGTTGCAAGTGATGTTCGTGTCTCCAATCAGGCGGATGGCTCTTTTCTGAATGGAATCTAGCAGCTTTAGGTTATGCTTAGGGGCGGAGCTCGTTACATGAGAACAATACTCCAAAGAAGCATCGAAAGTTGCTGGGGTATATAGAGTTTTCTGATTCGGAACAGTGTTCCAAGTTTTTGAGACGCAGCCTTTGCGATTCCAGCGACATGATTGTGCCAAGATGATTATGCCAAGAGAAATGGGGACCCTTTTAACCCCCAACAAACTCATTGAAGTAGAAAGCGGAATTTAGTAAAAACCCATGACTGGGTTTTTGTGGCATTTTGTGGCACTCCAATTCGAAATCGCTTCTAGATCTTCACCGGCAGCATACTCCTGCTGCCGGTGAAGATGTAAATCTACAGCCGATGTCCTGGAATCCAAATGGAATGTCGAGTCAAGGGTGCTGTCGTCATCAAAGCATTATTTTGTTGACGAAACTCTCAGCGTCAGAACCAAACGTCAGAAATCAGATCATGTTGAATAAAGAAAAATAATTAATAGAAAAATTAGTTTTCACTTTAACTTCTTAGAATTTATCAAATATCAGCACTGTCGCATAAAAGGTAGATTTGACCATAGTTGTTTGAAATAGGCAGCCCTATGCAGTCTTTTGCGAGTATAATTTTTTTTCAATTCTCACTCCCTCCATATTTTTTTTCTTTGAGACACAAAAAGGCAAAAACTAAGAAATAAGTCAATTGATTTATATGACTTACAGAGTATGAAATTTTTGATCATACAGGTTTTGAAAGTTTCATACTACCAAAAAGTTTTGTCACAAAAAGGATCATACGTGTTTTTATTGTTGAAAACCTGATATATTTTGTATTGTATTAACTGATTATATTAATAAAGTAAATCAATCTTTTCTTAGTGGATTACTCCAACTCTCATGGTCAAATTCAACAAATGAACTTCTAGTATCAATGTATCATTCAGAATATGCTTTAGTATCTGAAGAACAATGTTCTCATAGATGATACGTTGAAGTAATCATTTTACCACAGTAGTTGTAAAAAATTATAAATTCTAAATAATCACAAATCCCAAGTAACTATTGCAACTCCTCTTCAGATTGTCATCAAATTTGTTTAAATATTGCATTTTACGTTCATCACTTGAAAAGCAGTTATATAGAAAGTATATACATTATACGAACATTTTTCGAAGATACGGTTTCAAAATATTAATCTTTTAAATAAACTGTCGTGATTTTTATTGATTTGTTTTGAGTAGGCAATAACCCTCTTTCCGAAAGTATTTCAAATAGGTATAGAGTTATCATGGAGAAAATATTCAAATTATGAATGTTATGTACAATTACTCTGCAGCTACCCAATATTTGGAATTATACTTTCAAATGTTCAAGAGATACGGGTAATATACCTTCAACCTAGATAACCCTGTATAACAGGTAACACGAAACGACACAACCATGAATATTAATTTTTAACAAAAAGTGTTCAACACTTTCCAAGAGATTCTATGGAGTAATCCTCAACGATTTTTTAAAAATGTAATATGTTTTTCAAATTCCAAATGATTTTCAACCGGAGGTCGTTATGTATTCATTCATGTTTTCAACCTATAGTGAACATTTGCTGAATAAATGTTTACGTTCAGAATACCAGGTACATACGAATACACTATACAGATAAGTCAAGCTCGAGACATATACTTCCGGTTTTCTGGAATCAATCTAATCTGGGTGAAGTAAAGGTAGTGCACGGTTTAAATGGAAGGTAGAGTAAAAGGACAGGAAAAAAGAAAGAGGGTGGCCTATATAGTTTTTTGTTAGATTAGATATAATTGGGAAACATTGTTCACGGTATGAAGGAAACACATCTCTTCTGGAGAATATTGCAGTACATATTTCATTCTTGACATTCTTTGTCACGAACTCACATCTATTAAAAAGGCCAAAAATGTTTTTCGAATGAGAATAAATTATACTGATATTACTTTTGAGAAATTAAACTTCAACAGAACTGGCAAATTTATTATTTTTTATGGGAAGAAACTTCAATTAGAAAATACTTGTTGATAAAATATATCGACATTGCCATAAGCGAGGACAATTATTTATATGTCGAAGTGATTTTTATTTTTCTATACTATACAATACATACTGCGAGCTCTTTGGTATTTCGGAATAATGATTGATTGGAAAAGTCCCTTATTTTCCTCTAGGAACCAACACAGATAGTTCTAAAATATTTTTCTTGTTACTTCACCATCAGTATTTTTCAGTCTGGCATCATTTGATCTACGTAGTACATTCTGAAGTATACAGAAAACGTTTCATACAGGAAAAGTCGAACATTTGTTCATTGTAGAAGATACACAAATATTTGATAGTTTTGCTCTGCAATACTTCAAGTTATAACAGGCGTATTCGATATTGAAGCTATTATACACTTAAATACTGGTTACGATTTCATAAACTGTTTACTAATATCCCACAATGAATTGTTATTTGAACATGCTCTTCTATCTACAAATTTGAAACAAGCAAACAAATCTGAAACAAATAGAAAGAAATTTGAATAATAATTTGGAATGGAATGACAAAAAAATACCTTTTTTATATTTTTACAAATCAAGGAAGTCAATATTATTTTATAAGTCCATGGAGACAACCTAATTAAAAATAACTCAGCATATGGTGGTAAATCATTTGTGGTGTAAAATTAATCAGAATTTAGTACAACCATCTTTTTTTTGTGATTGTATTACACTATCAAATACAAATTGAAGTTTATAAATTGATCTGATAATCAATCAAAAATTCCTGAGATGCGAACAGTAATTGTGAATAATTATTATGTGATGCGACTTATCATGTAAATGTAGATAAGTTCGACAAAGCTGTTGATGATTCGTTATTCTTGTTACCACTGGCTCGAAATTTTAAATTGATGCCTTGTTATTCACTCAATATAAAAATTTAAGTAATCACTTTTGTTTCGATAAAGATTTCCTCAGGAAATTGATCATTTCATTTTTGTAAACAAATATGGAAAAAAAATTGACATCGTTTCTTTTGTAGAGGTATCTTTGAAAAATTATTATACTGCAAAGTATCGAGAGTATTGTATAGTTGAAAAAGAAATTTTTACCAAATACCTATTTCAATTGATTTTTTTCAACGCCTTCAGAAATGAAGATATTTCATTTTAAAGCGGTATAGCATTATTTCATCTTATGATGATTAGCGAGTTTATATAATATTTCACGATCATTCTTTGAATTATAGGTATCGGCAGAACTGATATATACATTAGTTACTGGTGCTGTGAATTATGTTTGAAAAAATCACGTTCAAGTATGTTGATAAATAACGTTCATGTTTTTTCTTACATATTTTGAGATCAAATTTTTAGTCACTAGGCTATTACCGAGACTTTATTCATTAGCAGAATCGTAATTACTATTGAGCAATTTCCAAATAACCTCATAAAAAAAGAATTGTTCTAGAAGTGATAAGTGTGGACTGATTAATATTCATTCACATACATTCAAGATACAAAAATTAGCTCCAGAAATGATATTCATTTATATTTTTAGTTAGAGTTAGATCGTCAACGGTAATATCAATTTTCAAAACGAGAAAAAATCGAATTATTTCTATAATGAAGTGTTTTTCTCATAATTTTCAACACCCACGGATACTTTTTTGTGGTTTATAAGGGAAAAAGATAAAAATTCAACAATTTTCAAAAACGAGCGGTTGTAACAGGTTCAGAACACACTGCATCATAATTACTTTCAGATTCAGTTGATCTGAAGAAATAATGCTAATATTAACAGTCATACATCTAAAATACCTTAGAACAATGTTCCCAATTATAGATAGTTTCGCTTGCAAAAGTTGTTAGTGAATGATAGCCACTTACTGTAGATGAAGACACAACATTAGTAGACACAAACAGAAGCCAAGACGCGACGTCACTCGCCTGAATCGCGGTCGATAGAAAAAAATATAACACAGTCGTACTGGTAGACACTAGGTGGTAGTACATAACGTGATTTACAGCACTATAGCACTAAAACAGAGCTGCGGTAAAATGCTACATTAACTAAAAAAGTGGTAAGTATCACACTGACATTCGACCAAACAGAAACTCATATTGTAATATGAATAAATTACAAAATTGGGATTCATGGATATTTTCCTGATTTAAAAACTCACTATTCATAATTTGACAGCTAACAAAAGAGCTGGTACTATTTTCATGGCTAATTGATCCAGATACACATTGTAGAAAAAATTATCATGGTATTGTTAATATTCGTTATGCTAGATATCCGAAAATTCAATAGAAATAATTTCTGTTTCACCCTCTCCAGAGAGAGGGTGAAACAGAGAATTGAAAATTGTATTTGTAAAAGCTATTTTTGTGTAATTCATTATCCATACAAAAGTAGTTCTTTTGAAATGATCTTTCTCTTACGTGTAAATTATTCATATGAAAGTAGTTGTTTCGAATGGGGTTTTTCTTCCAGTTTGTACCTGAAAGAAACTCCATTGTACAATCTACATATATTTTTCTCGCGTTTTTTGGGTTTTCCAAATGTTCGATTCAAAATAGAGAAGTAGAAGGTCAAAAAACCTACCTAACAATGTTCTCTTTCTAATTTGAAATAAAAGTTGTCTATTGATTGATGATAATCTTCATCAAATATCAAATTCTAAAATAAATGTTCCGCCGCTAATAACCCTTCGGAGTTGATGTGGGTCAATAATTAATAAAAATATGAGTACTTTATCACAGACATAGAATGAACCCATGCAATAATGTTACTAGATACATAATCAAATTTATATATGTGATTTCTGTAGACATAAGAATGATATGAGAGTGAGATATACGGAGTTTTTTATCGACCTTTTTAAGGTATTATAATCTTTCTCAATCTGGAAAATAGAAAAATATAATGGAGTACTCTATACACGTGTAGAGAGAGCAACATTTTTAGTTCACCCCTAAAAGTTCACCCCGATAAGTTACCGTGTTATCCAAAGTATTTTTCATCAAAAAAGAGCTAAGAAATCATACAATACCTATCTTAACGTTTCGGATGCTGACTTCGTCTTCAGCATTGGAAAAAGTCTCTAAGTAGGTATTTATATAAGGATGTGTATAATTTCATATTTTTTTATGGGAGAAATTATATTTTTCAAATTGAGAAAGGTGAGAGTACCAAAGAAAATTGATGAAAATTTCTTGATTTCCTCCACAAAAAATACTTTCGTTCCATACTATATACAGTCATTTTACAGATTCTTATATCTGATCATTTTTCTGTTCCACGTTTTTTCATGACATCACGTAAAATAACTTTTTGCATATAAAAGATTCAACTATACATTTTTTTGTTGGGGTTTTTATTTCACTTATGAATATGATGCAAAATTATATGATATTTACGTTATCCTCAAACAACAAGTTTATTGAGAATATACACTTTTTTATTCATTATCACTACAATGTATTACACACTTCTTAAAATACCAAGTGTGATCATAAACTTAGACCATTCTGTATATAAATAGATATCCTGATGAATTCACTTAGTTAATTGACTTTACATTCATCTCATTCTCATATTGTTTACAGAATTTCATAAAATTTATTTTCCTAAGCGAAGTGAATTTACTATATATTCGAAAATATTAAAAGACTAACTGAAACCTTTTCAGAGGCCTAGACGGTTAATGTGTTTATTATACCTCCTTTATGAATTAGCGAATTGTATGCTTGCCAAGAATTCAGTTTATGTGTTGCATAACAAAAAGGTAGACTACGACCATTCAAATTTATAATAATTAATGGTGAAATTCACTCGAATGAGACTGCCAAATTTCATATAAATAAATTCACTCACTTGTTGATACTTCCTCAAAATGCATTTCCGAAATTGTTTCAATGTTTCAGTATATCATTTGTATGTATTTGAAATCTCATTTATCAAAAATTTACAGCAGTACGGAAGTTCCATATAGTACTTTCATTTCGTAATATATTCTGTCCAACTGAGCAACAGCCAAAACATTATCATCCATAGTGCACGTGATTTCCCAGACAAGGATGCTTGTATAGAGTCGCACTAAGGAACGACCAATTTTTTTTCATAAAATATGCGGGTGTATATAGGAATTTTTTTAGGTGGAGCGTAGGAACACAAATTAGCAGTTTCTTTAGCCGCATTAGTACTTGACATTTTGAAAATTTTAAACACACACCACAGGCGTTAAAATATAACTGACCACTCGGGCACTGTAACATGACTTCCGCTAGCCGATTGCAGTTAAATCTGATTGGCCAGCGTAAGGTGGCTTGTTCATTTTAACCAATAAATGTAAATGTGCGTGGTGATCATGCTTTAATCAAGCATTTATCATTGTCTAGGTTACTTTGTTTATTGGATAGATTTAGTTTAGAGAGTTTAAACTGTTAATTAGCTTTGAGGTCGACTTTATTTATAACCGATAGTTCATACTGTCAATTATCTAGAATCGTCAGTTTGAACTATCGATTATGAAAAAAATCTGTGTGGCTGTCCCCCTTCTTTGTGGAGATGATATAAATACTTCGGATTCAAATAAATCCTATTGATTTAAAACAAGTGTTGCCTCCTGCCCTCATGTGTAGGTATATGGCTTTTCATATGAAAATATTTTTTCTTGTATCTATCCACGTCTTAAGTGATGATGAATGGAATTACATTCTAATAATAAATGTCTATATTCATAATTGTATCTGAATATTTCAGAGTGCCATTACTTGTAATGCAGGAAGAGGAAGAGTTTCTTGTATTAACTTTGGAGTAGTTTATGAAAATGGATAACTCCTGAGACACGGATTTTACATCGTGTTCCTCACTGGTGTAAGCCTTGTGTAAGAGCAAACGCTATCAAATATAATCATTGTTATTTTACCAAAACTACCCACGTATCGTGAGGTGAGTGATGATTGAATTCAAGAATCATGCTCTCTAAAAATGAATGAGATAAAAATTACAATTATTTGTCAAAAGTCATTCTTTGTGGAAGAAGTAAGTGTTTTGCATAGGCCGTTTCAAGTATTTTTACCTTCTATAATTTTTTCAGATTGTGAAAGGTGAAAATACCCAGTTGTGTTCCAATATGTTAATGAAAGGGAGGTCTAGGACAAGTATTCATACAGTTTTTCAATTCACAATATGGATAAGATGATGAAAAAACATTTAAACTTTGGAGAATTTGCGTGCCCGAATCACACATAAGTATCATACACAGCTTAGTCAAATCAATTAATTTGAAATTTAGAATATACCAAATGTCAACTGATATAGCTGTACTTCAATTGCCATTAAAACTCCTTTGTATAATTATTGATCACTATTCATTTTGTTAGCTTGTTCCAATACATATATTTCGATATATTTATGAATACTGACTATGCAATCAAGTGGGCCTACTTCAATCATTGCTCAACGTCCTTTTTCATTAGGAAAGTCAAATATTGAATATATCTATTATTAGTATACGCCAATTCAACAGCCAAACCTTGCTGTTACTGACATTTATTGTTCGATTGTTATTTACAAATTCAATATTTCAGTTGGACTACAGTAGAAGACCACACTCCCCAGAATTTAGCGGCGTTTTTCAAAATTTGGTCTAAGGCTACAATAGTAGTTCGGACCTGAGCATTTTTATAGACAATACAAAAACGATGTGTAGAATTGAAACTCAATGATACTATATACAAAATCTATGTTGATACGATAATTGTAAGTGAATATTACCCCCTGGAAAATTTCAGCAAAAAAGTGAGAAGTCGAAATATTATTGAATGGCGGAATAAAATAATTAACAGAGAGTTCATAGGACAAAATAACACCTCTTAATTTTTTTTATGCAAGCTTATAGTGAATTGATGTTTCATCAATTACAAGAGCAATTATCGAAAATTCTTACGGAGTTCAGATTCAATTAGAGTATATTTTCGGGAGTTTTTCCCAACTCCAAATCGTTATTTTTAACACCTCGACACGTGTTTCGATCACTAAGTGATCATCTTCAAGAGGAAGCTTAAACTGTAAAACTTGCGAAGCTAACCCTATCTATGCTATACAGGTATACCATACAGGTATACCACACATACAGGCATACCACACCTTTTGTTTCTTAAATTAATTTTACAATTTGCCTTATCTATTGATTTTACAATATGTCCTTATGTAATGTTTAAATGTTATAGCTAAATATAAAACAGTTTTCAAGCTTTATAAAAATTAATTTCACAATATTGCTTATCTAAATTTAATTTTAACAACGTGTCCTTATATAATAGTCAGTAAATCTAATAACAAGCTATTTGGTATTGGTCCGTCATCGTTATTCATAATATTATTATGTTTGCTTATTTCTAAACTCTCGTATGCATCAAGTTGCCTGTTGTTGTCAACTTGTCTAATTAATCTTGATGAACTGAAGTCTATGGAATGGTTTTGTTGCAAAATATGATGGGCGCCTGCTGATTTTTCAGATCTTCCATATTTCAAGGTACACCTAGCACACTTAAAATCTTTATTATTAATAATCAAAGACATTAAAAAGTGAATAATTCAATTGAAGCAACGAAAAAAAAATTTTTTTAATATTCAGATTTATTCATATTCTTATTATCAAAAGTTACATAAAAATGATTTTTTATAATTTTTAGCACTATTTGTTTAAAAAATTGTTATAAACAAACGTATTTGTCATAAGATATTTGAAATTTTTTTGGGGGGATTTTTATCAGTGATGAATTTATCATGATTCTTTGAAAGAAAATTGTTTCTTAATAAACAGATTCATTGCTTAAAAACGCATTTGTTGATTAACAATTTTTTTTCGCTACTAAATATGAATATTAAGGAACGATTTTTTCAAATCATAATTTCTATTTCTCTTTAATATCCTAAAAAAACTTTTTTTAATTTATATTTTCTTTATTTATTCAATAAACAGTTTGTTTTAAACAAATTAATTTTTACGATACATTGAATAAATTTTAAAAAATACAGAAAAAAATTTGACTCAAAATGTGACATATGGTTATTTTTGTTTTTTTGGTAGTATTCAAAAAAATATATATATCGAAAAAATTATTTTGTTTAAAACAAATTGTTTATTTAATAAATGCAGAAAATATAAAATAAAAATTGTTTTTTCAGAATATCAAAGAGAAATAGAAATTATGATTTAAAAAAAAACGTTCCTTAATATTTTGTGACCCAGACTAATCTGGAGTCTGCAAACTTGACAATAATAATATGATGAAATTTTAGAAATTCATAAGCAAGTGGAATACAAGTATTCTGAATTCGTTGCATATTGAACGAGGTTTGACAAAGGCGACTAATATATTCAGTTAAGCTAAGATTGGAATCGATCCATGATCTTAAATTTTTAGAGACTTCAACAATTTTGAGCACAGTTTCAACAAAGTTTATGTTGAAATTTTGGATAGATGCTCATGCTTTGACTTGGTACTAAAAAGCATTGTGACTGATTATAATGGATATAATATTTAATATACATTAAATATTATAGCTACAGTACATCTAATTGACAAGATGTTTCACATCTTAAGAAAATCGTCAAGAAATGTCAGCATGGGCTGATAGAAACCAAGAGAAATAATTCAATTTTAAGAAAATAAATGTCACAGAACTTATTGACACAATTTCGCTAGAAGTATCGATTACTTTGTTGGGTTTCAATTTGAACAGCAGGTTGTCTTGTCTTAGCAGAACAGTATTTTGCAGGTAACCGTGCCTAAAGTAGTAGAATTCAAATATGTTAACCTGGAAGGGTTAGAAAGATCTACTTTGGAAAAGGCATATATTTGCTGTTTCTTTCGTTTTTTCTTTTCTTGAGGAGCTAATTCTGCCCATTATCTTCATCTTTTTAGCATTGTATGAAGCATCAGTAGCGGTAATCTGATAATTTTGTAATCTTGCTAGAGCCGTTTGAATTGCTAAATTGCTGTTTTCGTTTTTGATTAGAATAACCTATACGATAAGCAAAATAATCGCCATCTACTGATTATTAGCAGCCTCACTGTAAAAATAAGCCTGTTTTTGGAAACTTATTTCATCTTTCTCTGTGAGAAAATTTCCGTTTCTTTTCAGTCACCTTTTTGATCTTTCCAGAAAGAATAATCTCCACCGAGTTTATTCTGTCAATTTGGTAGAGCTGATAGAAGCCATATTTGGACCATACAGAATTAGAAAATAAAGAACATTAGAATTATATCTATATTATTACATTGTTGTGGCTGACTATAGCAATAGTTGTTTGTGGGTATTAAGCGAATTAACCCCTTCTAATGATTTTTTCGCTGTATTCAAATTTTTGCCTTACAGGTATTCCTTTCTACATTGTCTACTTCCTTTGTCTCTCCAAGTTCTCACGTGCTCACAGGACACTTTTTGCTAGTACTAGTAGAGTATCTTTTCAGTTTTTATTGCTTTTCTGGTCTATGCAATTTTCACGAGTATTGGAAAAGAAGTTGTGTTCATCCATGGAACACACTACATGGTATCAGAATAGAATAGAAATTTATTTATACGGAACAATAAACAGAATGGTTTCCATTTACATGATGCACAGTTTTTTAAAGTTCCTTACATAGTATTCATTGAGTACCATTGATACAGTTGAAATCAATACAAAATACAACAATATAAAACAATAAATAATAAAATGACAGTAAAAAAATTCAGTTATTCCTCTGTAATACTTAATATATCCAGTTCACAGTTTCTTACCATTTTGTTAACGGTTTGGAGACATTGTTGGAATTGTTGTTTTATAAGAATATTAAAAACAAAAATCACTTCCGAGGACTCACGGCGGTTTTTCAATGATTGCATATTATATATTATTCTGAACGATCGATTTTCACTTGCTATCGTCCAACCCCTGTTAGGAATCACACGTTAAAAGGTGAGACCTCGTTAATCCTTATCTCGCACAAGTTTCGACTTCTGAGGGTTGTCATTCGTAGGGATGCGACAGCTGGTTAACGGAAAAGCAGATTTTTTTCAAACAGATCTTTCATCTCATTGATTATCTGTAAATTGGCGTGATTAATGAAAGAGTCCTTGATAGTTGAAAAGTGCGAAGAACGTCAATCCAACAAGAACTCCAATAATGTGAACAACCATCTCAACAGAGTGTCGTTTTACTTTGATGGTCGGACATCAGGACATCTGCTTGTATTAGCCTGAGGATGGGGAATGAATACAAAGAATTCGTCACTTCTCAAGTTCAACAACAGAGCATGACGCAACACCGATGTCTTTGTATCAGACGTTTCGTGACTATGGTAGACTAGAGACCATTCTGACAGGTTGCAACTCCAGTTTCTGACTTTGACTCATTCAACCTGGGAAAGAAAGCAAAAGTTAGATTTTTTGATGATTAATTTTACCATTTTAAAATTGCTAATTCAATTGCTTTTTTAACAAAAGCGAAGGAACGGTTTTTGGATTGTCAAAGATTTTCATTTTCGCATAACCACTGTTCTAATTAATATTGTGAAAGTACTTTATTACATTTTCTTCAATAACCTAACATGTTCATTGTTGTTACATAAATGATGAAAGAAACAACCCCAGTTTGGGGACCGAGTACACTTCCTTGAGGGATATCCAAGTCAACAAGACATTTCCCGTAGATTTCCATGTGCTAATAAAAATGAATGTCCAACTTGATAACAATTACCAAGTAACGACGTGATAAAGACAAATAAAAAGGTATTTATTGTAAATGCTTCACCTCGATATTGACGCTTTGGAGGTCTGACTAGCACATAAAAAAATACCGAGGTCGCTACCGTAAGGTCAGTTCCTAGTTGTTTGTACCAGCAGTTGTGTAGAGCTATTTCGAAAAATAAACAGGTATCTTTGTTATTCATCTATACATATTGATCACTTTATATGTGAATGCGTAGCATACTTGATACTCAAAGCGTTCTTGATTTTTTGTTCCGCATCACGATGAAAATGCCTACCGAGTAATCGAAATTACGTCAATCATTACCGTAATAGGTATGCGTCCAATTAAAAGAGAAGTTAACCTATTGATTATATTTTCAGACTTTGACAATGTCCTGGCGACATTTGTATGTTTCAGTAATTCCTTCGGGTTTTTAAAAGAGTGGGTTTGAAAAGAAATTTCCAAAACTGTACTATGCCAATTAAATTTGACGTTTTTCCAAATGGATTCAATCTCCAGCGATTCAAATCCATTATGAATCGCTACTTTCTCACAGGCACCGCTCTTAGAACGGCTTGAGGATTTTTCTGTAGTGCTTGTGTTTTGTTCTTGAAAAAATGTTCACAGCTATTGATTTTTGGGAAAGAAAGTTTTTGGCTTTCTACTACTCCATCTTGATACAAAAAAAGGATGAGGAAATCTTTCAAAGAAAGGAAGAAAGTAATCAATTTGAAAATAAGTAAATCTATACATGGTTGTGTAGATGATGCAAAGAAGTAACTCTTGAAACAGCTACTTTCTTATAAACATTGAATTATACGAAAGAAAAAAATTCTTTCGAAACAAATACTTCTATATGAAAACTGAATTATACAGAAGGTACTTTCCTCTACTCAGTTTGTATTTCAAACATTCGTTGTAGAATGAAAATCAGATATCATTCACATGAGTTCTACTTTAAATGAATGGTAACAAATTGCACTTACATGAAACACTGTCATACATCGACGTTTCGCCTTAAGACACTTGCCTTAAGGCTCTTCATTCATGAATTACGAGTTTTAATGTCACGGAATAAGCCTGATCTGCCTATTTCATCGATGACATCGTTATGACATTCATTCACCTATTTGATTTAATCCCAGCCAAGAGGAATCTTATTTGACGGGGTTATATTTTTAGGAGTGATTAATTTTTGGGAAAGAAAGTTTTTGGCTTTCTACTACTCTATCTTGATACAAAAAAAGGATGGGGAGTAGTAGAAAGCCAAAAACTTTCTTTCTCAGAAATTAATCACTCCTAAAAATATAACCCCTTCAATTCAACTATTGATTTTATTTTTGATATAGGTAAGTAGCTATCTAGCTAAAATGTGATCTTCAGATTTCAAAAAATTCACTACGTAAAACAATACTAACGTATTTACAATCTGTTTTCATTGCGCATGTCGCTTCGAGGCCGGTAAAATTTAATTTGTTTTGATTTTGCGATATAGGTTCATGAAATGCATAAGGCAACTTACGTATT
>WOGO01004328.1:0-13368 GCA_015342085.1 Leptinotarsa defecta | reverse complement strand
GTGTCCCCAATTTAATGATCCATATGTCATAACATTATGAAATAGTGAATGGTATGTCATGATAGCCGCTTCCCTATCTAAATTAATTTTAACTTGTCTAATAGTATAAATGGCTTTAGATAACCTATTCGAATTATTGTCTGTGTGAGTTTTCCACGACAAGTTGCTGTCCAAGTGAATTCCTAAAAACTTTTCCTATTTCTTTAATTTGAATTGTTCTTTTAATTCTTCATTATTTGGTAATTTCAACTCTATTAAATGGTTTAAGTTGGTAATTTCTGTCTTGGCTTTCATAATGCTAACATCGACTATAGCTTTTTTATTTCTCCGGTAATTATCACCCTTCACCTTGATTAACGGAAAGCTCATTTCGTGGTAATATTGAAAAAGATTCAGAAATGTGTCAGTGCACTCATTGGAATCTGTTATTTCATCTAAAGCAACCCAATTTTCTGCAGAAAGAAAATTTTTAAATAATTGCTTATTTTCATTGTTTTTGTTGAAAACTAATTTACTAGTAATATTCGCCCTTTCCAAAATATTTGTAAATTTGTGAATTTGAATTTGTTTATTTTAGCTTGAGTAATACTCACAATATATCCGACGTACAAGCAGGATGATATGATGAATAAGGAAGCGATTGCTTGAATTAATATAACATATGTGAACATGTATTCCAAGTCTTCTCTGATCCTGAAAAATATAATAGTTCTTCATATTGAATATTTTCGAAAGTATATGTATTCATGAATTGTACTGTGAAAGTTTCGAACCAGATAATCATTCATTGAAAATAACAATGTCTCATATAACCTTGTTTGGAACATTTTCCATTTAGGTATTATTACGAGTACACCAATACTATATTCAGAGCTTGATACAGGAGAATGAAAAGTTATATTTTCAGTTCCTTGATCTATAAACTACAAGACAACAAAGTAGTAGCATACCTTTTTTCTCAATATTATTGGCTGCTCAGTGAAACGCAACTTGACCTGATAATTTCAATATGGTTAGGGTTATACAGTGTGTAAAAGCCAAATGAAATAGATCCACTATTTCGGTTATGGTACATATTTTAACAAAATTCCGAGACACATCAAATTTAAATTATAATTTGACATACTTCAATGGAAAAATGCTACCCTTACTTTTAACCCCCGTCGAATGACAGCAACCTCCAATTTTTTATAAGGGAAATATAGGCTTGTGATATATCGTTTAAAAGGTCTTTTCATTCTCTATTCAAAATTGTTATCGCTTTCAAGTTAAAGTAAAATAAATTAAAATCATGTGGTTACCGAAATTCAATGAAATACATTCAAAACTTATTGCAATATACTGAAAACTTATTTCATGTTGAGTAAGAACGTGAGCAAAATCCATAGCAATGTTCTTCTTAGATGGTACCCTTTAAAAAACTGTAAATAATTTCCGTGGTAACGTTAGTTTAAAACGCCTTGTCAATTTGTATTCTATATTACAACAATAGTTGTCAGTATTTCAATTCAAGTTTAAAGTTCGTTAACTTCAACTCTGACAAATGGTTAGATTAACGGAAATGCATAAAATAACAGTTTTACAAATGATTGGTTACAGAGATAAAACTCAAACACAACATGAAATAGCTCGCCTGTTTTATGGGAAATTTCCCAATTCACCACTCATATCTCAAGGAACAATAAGCAAAATAGACAAGTAGTTACGCGAGCTTGGTCGTGTGCAGCAGATAAAAAAAGCAGCTGCCAATGCAATGTGTGATGAACTCAAATTACATGTGATGCTTGAGTTTGAGGGAAACCCACATGCATCGAGTAGGCAGGCATCCATTACTTTCAATGTTAGCCATACATATTGAAAGAAAATAAAAAGCATCCCTATAAAATGATACCTACTCAGGAGCTCATGGAAGACGATTTCGATAGAAGAGCTTATTTTTGTGAGCATATGATGGACATGTTCGATAACAATATCATCTAATTAGAAGACGTTATGTTTTCTGATAAGTGTAATTTGTCTCTTAACGGTCTTGCTAATCGGCAACATTGCCGTTACTGATCAACGGAAAATCCTCACTGGATGAAAGAAGAACACACGCAATAACTTCAACAGGTTAATTTTTGGGCAGGGAACCTTTTTATTGAGGGCAACTGTAATGGCTATAATTATTTGGCAATATTTCAAAATAATGTCATTCCAAGTTTAGCAAATTCATCCAAGAAAGTCTTGAGTTCCAGTGAATACGATATGGTTTCAGCAGGATGGAGCAACACCACATTACGAAGTTAATGTTCGGCAATACCTTGATGCAACATTTTCCAATCGGTGGCTAGGGAGACGAGGATCGATTGAATGACCAGCGCGATCACCTGATCTTTTATTATTAGATTTATTTTTATGGGAATATGTGAAGAGCAATGTGTGTAAAACTGAACCTTCAGATTTGAATGACTTAAAAAAACGAAACACGCTTGCGAGCAGGTCGGTCACGCCTGTTATGCTAAATAATGTTAGATGACAGTTTTATTCGAGATAAGGATGTTGCCAAGACGTTCGCGGTGAACATTTTGAATATCTACTTCATTAAAATCCATAGTTCTTTTTCGTATTCTACATTTCATTACGTTTTGCATTACATTTTAGTTTTGGAGTGTATTTTATCGAATTTCAGTAACCACATGATTTTGATTTATTTTATCTTAATCGTTGCAATAAACTTGAAAGCGATAACATTTTTGAATAGAGAATGAAAAGAACTTTCAAACGATATATCTCAAACCTATACTTCCGATTTTAAAAATGGTGGTTGTAGCTGTCATTCGAAGGGGGTTAAAGGTAGGGGTAGCATTTTTACGATATAGAATATCAAATTATGTTTCGGGATTTTTTTTCAAATATTTGAATAACAAATAATGAATTCATTTCATTTGGCTTTCACACACTGTATAAGCGCAATGTTGTGTTATGACGTTTTTGAAAATTGGTATCTTTCGAACCCCGATTAGCATTGAGTTTCAGTGGTTCATATTTATGTTGTGTCCTTATTGACTATCTGAAAATTCTATATTCTCTCTCTCAATTTGCCTCAATGAAACTGTTCGCGATACAATATTCAAGAAGAGCAAGTTGAATCAGCTTTATTTTTTGAATTCTTGCTTTTACAGAACCGTGATTTCGAAAGGTCTGAACGATTTTTTTGACTGGTTCGGCGATGATTTTTGTTTGTGTTGATATTGGGCGGCACATACATCAAGTGTTGTGAAAACGTCCCATTGTCCATAAATAATGAAATATCTTCCTGCATGAAATTCAACCGTGCAGGCATTGTGACAGTGAATGGTAGGTACCTGGTACAATTGGACTTTACAAAACTCACATGATTTTCATTCCACTTCGTTCAAAAGGAAAAAAATGGACGATTTATGAATATCAATATTCAATTGTCATTTTGGACACTCTGTAGAAAAAATTGACGAATTTTAACCATTAATTTCCCGGAAGTCCCATGACGAATAAAATATAACAGAAATGAGATATATCACTCTCGAACAAAAATATTGCATATTTTATTTCAAGATTTTTTCATGTTAATTTTTTTCGCTCAACACGTTATCTATTTTTATCGAGAATTGTTCAAAGGCCAAAGTATTTTACGTAAATTTCCATTCAGTATAGATAAAAGAATGCTTGGACATGTCGTTATAGCTGAATAAGTAAAATAATGGTACAAATTACAAACTTTGAATAGTTGCCTCTGCGAATATTAATGTCTATTGTTTTGTTTATTGTTATCAGAATGACATTTCGAGTACTTTATGTCTTCTTCTGTAGTTTTATTAGTGAGATGCCGCATTCGAGCGAATTTGTTTGTGTTAAAGTTGTTACTTTAGGCAATGAGGGATGCAGGCAAGAATATATTGCGCGGAGATTGCATATCCATCAATCAACTGTTTCTCGTATTGTGAAGCGATACAATGAAATTGTGGGGTACAAAATGCGGACTGATCAAGGTTGTAAGGGATGTACAACGCCAAGGGATGACCAATTTTTCAAAATTCAATCTTTGCGAAATCGCACACTTACAGCTCCGCATGTCAGAAATTATTTATTGAGCACAAAACAAGTTAACATGAGTTTCAAAATAGCAGTAAGAAGACTCAAAGAAGTTGGTTTAAATCCGAAACGCCCTGCCACATTTCCTAGGCTTCTTCCACGTCACAAATCAAGACGGTTACAATTTGCCATAGCTCATGTCAATTGGAATAAACATCAGTGGGGAAAATTCTTTTCAAAGATGAAACGAGAATACAGTTATGGAAACTAGATGGACGTGGTCGAGTATACAAAAAAATCTGGAGAACGTTAGCTTTGGTGGTAGTTCCATTATGTGGTGGAGTGGCTTTAGTTGGGACAGTCGCACCGAGCTTAGAGAGGTGCATTTAAGATTGAATACTGACTGGTACATACGCAATATCCTTGAAGAGCATATTTTATCTCACGAAGACTTTATTGGTTAGGATAATTTCGTGCTAATGCATGATAATACTCGTGCACATGCTGTAAGAACAGTTCACCCAGTATCTTGAAGTTGTTGGACATGAGACAGTGGAGTGGCCACCAAACAGTCCAGACGCAAATCCCATAGAACATATTTGAGAAATCCTAAAAAGGCATATACCAGCACGAAATCCAACTCCCAACTCAATTGCAGAATTGAGAATTGTTGCACAGGAATAATAGAATCGAATTCCATTAGAAACCATCAAAGACCTTTTGCTGAGTATGCCCAGGAGGATACAAGCTATCGTTAGAGGTAGGAGAGGAAACACTACGTACTGAACTGTTATTATGTTGCCTCAAACAACTTGCATTTTGTCGTCATTGTTGCTTGTTCTGATTAAATATTAGTCTATTCCATTACTTCTTCTACAAGTGTGTTGTAAAGTTCCAATATCTGGATTATTTGGCAATCAATATACGTTAAGTACTTCAGCATATACCATTTAGTAATGAAAACTGCATAAAGATTCAGACAAATAGAAATAAACATGTAATCAGGGCTTGAAATAAAATATGCAATATTTTTGTCTGTGAGTGTATTGTTTGGATTGTTGAGTTCTGCATTACTTTTGAAATAACTTTCTTATTCCACAATAATCGTAATTAATTCATAAAAATAATATTTTATAATTGTAGTTGACTGATAAAATCTGTCTGTTTGAAATGTGTATTTCCGTTAATCAGCTGTCGCCCCCATACAAACGACAACTCTTACAAGTTCAGAAACTTGTGCGAGCTAAGGCCTAACAAGGTCTTACCTTTTAATGTCTGATTCCTAAAGATCTAGTAAATGTGTTTCGAGTACCAACCCATGGTTTAAATATTATATTATTATTATATGCTTTAGGATTCCACAAAAATTTACTCATTTCTGATAGCTTATTCATTGTACCCGGAAAAGGGATACACATGCTAACAAGATAAGTAGTTATTAGAAAAGAAACATTTTGCTGTCAACCTGCCAGCACGAATAAGGCAAAAATACATTGTATTCACAATATTCTTCCACATCTCATGAACCAGATGTAGTCTGCGATTAGATCATAATGCAAACCCTCTTGCCCTTTATTAGTTTGATTATAAACATAATTATTTAGAAGTCAAACCGAAATAATCAACTCACCCTGCATTCTCAAATAAACTCGAGGAAATGACACCACTCTACCACTTTCTTGCACCGATACTTATGTAAAGTTCCTAGTAGGCTTCATCCCCTATATATTGTTTCATCCCCACCACGACTCCTTTATAAAAGGAGTAACATTAATACTGCATTTTCATTGATTTGTATCTATATTTAATAAAAGAACTTTCACAGAGTGGAATGAATCGAAATATGTCAATGATTTTGCTGTTTTGAATATATCTGTAGATCGCTAAAAATTAATGATGATGAAGTTTTCAATACAGAATACAGATAGAAAAAAATACTTGTAAATAATGCAGTGGAGAATGTTGAAACCCGAATGATAAAAGGTCCTGAAGAAAAAAATCGTTGGGCTCTTTCTTTCACTTATTGATAATTTCATATTATTTTCTACTTAAAAGCAATCATATAATATGGTATTTTTGTACTTTGAAGTATAGAGAGATTTTGAGTTTCGCAACCAGTCGTTAATCTAAAACTTGACAGAAATTTTGTCTGAATTTTTGATAGAATATTGTATCGTCATAATAAAAGATATATTTGAGGTAAAATTCAATAAAAATAGAAATACTAGTCATGGTTCAGATTAATATTCAAAATACAAAAATGTTTTAACCCGAGTAACATAAATTGCAACAAAATGGATAATGTATCAATATATTGAATTTTGTGTGACAATTTTTGGATATAATCGATATCCAAATTGCTAACATTCTGGACTTACTGTAATCCATGATGGTGAATTAATTTCCTCTCGTGTAGGATAGACAAACACATTTTTGATAAATCGAATGATAAGTGGTTTCCAAGAGATCAACAAAAATCTGCAAATAAGCTTCAAAAGTGGTTCTAACTGATGTTAGCTACAGCATTAGAATCTGAAAAAGTCTATTTATAATGATATAACGTTTTGAGTCCGAATCAGTTGTAGAACAGGCAGGTATTCCACAAGAACGAGTCTCAGGAATATTTCCCTTCATTTTTCTATTGACTTGGACCTCAATAATTCTTGAAAGAGACATGTGGAGTAGCAAATAGATCCCGAACAATTCACTTCCTGAAATTGAACGATATCAAAAATGTTAATGTCAGACTTTGGCTTAGCCAAATCATGAAAATGTGGATTTATTACAAATCAATTATTTATTCTTCAAAAGAACATGTTATAATGAGAATGAATAACATAGTACCAGTATCATCAACAAAATCTGTTGGAGAATTGAAGCTGATCTCGATTGAAAATGTTCCAAATTCTTCATTGAACATTTTTTTGTCATTCATAAATCAACTACCAGAAGACAAACAGTTGAGAAACTCTGTTCCAACTGACAATGACTAGTTTTCATTCAACTTTGTGTGACAGTTTATGAGTTTATAATAATCACCGTCTGATAGGGTTTTTGTGACGCTAAGAATTCGTTTCATATCCACTTGACCTTTGCTTGATATAGGTTATTACACCATTGACCGAAACTAGTCAACAAGTATAAAACTATCGTGGAAAATAGACAAAAGTGTGTTTTCATAGCGTATCCTCAGTAAACATGAATTTCCACAAAATGAACAAATCGCCAATCAAAAAACTTGTAGGTCCTACCATTTCCAAGACACCAATAGTGGGACGAGCTATAAAACATCCAAATATTCATTAAAACTGTTAGAATATTATTTGATTTGAAAATAAGTCTTCATGATTCTTTCATTATTCAACCAAATGATCATCTAAAGGTTTGTGTAATAAATTAACATGAATATTGAAATAATATTCCTATATAAATATAACAACACCGTGTGCAGCAGAACATAATAAATTATTATTAATATTTCAATGTCGCGAGTAGTTTTAGGGTGTAAGAATACTAGTAATAATACAGTAATGAATACTAAGAAAGAATGAGAAAGATGTTTTTAGAGTGTAGCTTTCAGTATAAACCACAAAAAACTGTTAATCATGAACAAGTTCTATAGAAGTATATTGATACTGACATTAGTGGAAATATCTGATGATCTTCAGCAAAAAAACTATACAAGATACTCTGTTACCATTTACTATTATATTACCCTACGAATTAATTTGCAATCGTGGTTACTCATTTAATCGTCAACCATAGTTGAAAACCATTTCTTTCACCAATATTTTCATGGTTTTATGAGAAACCATCAAATCTACCATTCACTCTGCAAACAGTTCATTATAGAAAAGCTTGATGTTATGCTTGCTTTCATAAGTTGCCAATAATTTAAAATACACCTGAGTTATATGATTAGTCATTAAAATCTCTGGAACAATAAAAAAGTATGGAATATTAGCAAGACCAATAGCAGTTTTTATTGAGAGTTTTAAATAAAATATTACCGACTTATTGAATTAATAGAATGACAATTAATCCCTTGTCTATATGAATTTATTTCTACGTATTTTCCCATCATATCTGAGAAAATCGGTCCCTAACAAATAAATAATATTCCTTACTTCTAGATTTGATATTGATTTGGTCATAATCAGAAATGAATTCACCTTTAATGAAAAGGTGAATAACAAGTTCTCTTATATTTACGTAATACGTATACGTAATATCATATCTGGCATTCGAGCTTTATTTATGTATCATTTCTGTAGATTTCTCACATAACCTTATGAAAAGGTTTTAAAAATTGTGCTGAATGAGATAATAAGTTTAATCACGTTTTCTGTGGGTAGTTGATGAATTGAGTAAATAATAATATATTGTATAAGATATCAATAAACAAAGACACATATTTATGCAGTTTTTTACATTCGTCTTGTCAACACGAATATGGAGTATTGTTATATTTATACCATAGTTTTCTGTTTTGGAACAGGTAGTTATAAAATGTTTCGTTTAATGTGGTACCCGATTTTTCCAGCATTGTGGAACATTCAATTTAACTATGAGCTAGATTATGAGTTTGTTTTGCTACCTCTCTACTATCTTATAATACATTAAATTGGAATTCTTCAGTAGTTGGTATCATTTTAGGACTGTGGAAAAGGTATACACTGTCTTCTTTGAAATTTAAATGTCTATAACTTTTTCTGAATATTTTAAGACAATTCTTATATATAATCTTTGATATTTCCTTTTCTGTGAGATTTGAAAAATCTCCCAGATTATGTTTGATAGATAATGGTTGATTATTTACAAAATAGTTGAAATATAATGAATGAATTTTGAGAAATAAGTCCAGTACCTAAAGGAATTGCAGATGTGGTTAGATCTGTCCAGCAGTGATGAGTGGTAATACCCCGACAACGGTTTGTAGGTGATCACTCGATTGATTTAAGAGAACTCTTGCTGCTGGATGAAAGAGAAGCGTTAACAAGAACTTTGCATGAACGTATGTCTGTATAGCCATGCATTTGCCAGCTCTTATCGTATAGAAACGTTGCATTTTTTGAATTTACAATGGACTATTTTCTTGGCCTATATAACACTTCTCAAGGTAGTCATTAGACTGATTGAATAATTTCCTACATAACGCATCGTGGTATACATCACATCTATGTATAGTTATACAAAATGTTTTCTACTTTTTGAGGAAATCTTTTTTGAGGAAGTTTGTGAATATTTTTCTGAAGGAAAAACACAAGCACTACAGGAAAATCCTTAAGGCGCTCTAAAAGCGATGCCTGTGCAGAAGTAGCCACTCACATGGGAGACTAAATCCATTTGCCAAAACTTTCTCAGGAAATTTATTCCACGTAGATCGTTAGGCCATAATATACTTAGAAAATTATAAATAATTTCATATATAGCTCTTATAGGTTGGGTACCAATCAACTTGGTTCCCAATTCGAAGTGAACGGACTATAATTCACAATTCCACAATTATGAATGCCATTTGTAAATAGAACAAATTTTTGTTATTTTGCAGCTTCGGATTATCAACTGTCTTTTGAACAATATATTTTCTGAGGAGCTACTAGAAAACTGAACAGCCTTTGATAATAAACATTACTCGAATTGAAAGTTGTATATTTTTAGGAGAGATTTATAATTGAGAAAGAAAGGTTTCGGCTTTCTATTTCTTCATCTTTATACAGAAAAATGTGGGAATCTTTCAAAGAAAAGCAAAAAGCAATCAATTTAAAAAAGTAAGAGCATGCAAAGAAATAACTTTCAGACACTAACTGGAAGAATAGCCTTCTCGAAACAACTACTTTCAAGTCATTACGTACTGCCATTGATGGCATGAGTAGATTGAACTCATGAAGTCGTAATTTCACGAATAAATTGATTGCTTCAATGTATAATGTTATTTAGATTTGGTGCTGATGCGGCAATAAGGGAAGTGTCTTATGGCGAAACATCAAATGTCCACCACTGAGGATGACATTGTTCCATGTAAGTTAAATTTCACCTCTTTCATTTAATATATTATGTAGCAATCCAATGATAACTGAGTAGAGAAAAGTGTTTTTCATATAATTCAGTGTTGGGATATTTTGTGATCTCAGCAGGGCATTCGACAGTGTGAATCTTGATATTTTGATAAAGCGGCTATAACATTATGGTGTGAAAGATATTCACTTACATGGATTACAAGCTTTCTACAAAGTCGCAAACAGTATGTATGTTTGAGAAATGAACGATGTAATCATTTGAGGGTTACAAATTCTACATCAGCTGATATCAACGTAGGTGTTCCACAGGGTTTTATTTTGGGTCCTGTGTTATTTCTACTATATATAAATAATATGTATGCAGATGAAATCTCTGTACTTGTGTCAGACCATTATGATGAAATGCTTGGAACACGTTGTAATGAGCTGATCCGATCAATAACAACTCATTATTCTTCATTGTGGATAAGACACTATATCTTCGGTTTCACAACCGTCAAAAAATTTGTACAAAACCCGACCTCACTGTACGTGATAAACCAGATTCCAAATCTACCACCCATGTCACGTTTTTAGAAATGTGAATTGATGAACATCTCCTCTGGAAAGTACATTGTTCGAGTCTGATATCAGCGCTTCATTTGCAGTGCTATCTTCTGAAAAATTTGAGAACGGTAGTTACATTCTCAATTGCTGATTGTATATTACGGGCAAGTGGAGAGTCGAATGCGTCATGGTGTTTGTTTCTGGGGATGGTCAACTACGTCTCAGAAAGTTTTCATTGCACAAAAAAATATCAGGTGCATCATGAATGTGACCAGTACCGAGAGCTGTAAAAGTTTTTTCAGCAAATATGAAATCTTAACACTTCCATCGCTGAATTGTGCCTCTTAAGTCTTTTATTTGTATAATGGAAAACTCTCGTGGACAAACTGTTCCTGACATCTGACTTGTTCTGTATTATATATGAAATAGTCATCAGGTTAATTTCAATATTGTAACTTTTTTAGTGCTTGTGAAAAAAATCGTTATACAAATTATATGTACCCCTTTTAAGGGGCTGTATCTTAACAAGGGATGCTCCAATGAAATTTCTCTATATGAAACATTCTATCTTTTTTTGGTGGAATGAGGAATCACCTCCTTGAATGTTTTACACTTATTTAGTTACACCCTGTATTTCACATATATTCAACATTTTTATGTGTTTAGAATTTTTTACGGGGAGTCCAAAGCTCTTAATGTGAACTTCTTAAATCTACCTTGTATGTTTTTTTTTCTAGACTTGACTATTCCAATTCAATATATTGTCTTTCGGGAAATAAATTATTATTATTATTATTATGTAATAGTATTTGTTTCAAAAGTATTTTTCTTTCGTGTAATTCAATATTCATATAAAAATAGCTTTTTCGATAAGACTTTCTCTTTCATTGTGTGTCTGAAAGTTACTTCTTTGTATGATCTCCACATGTTTGTATAGAGTTGACTTTTTAAAATTGATTGCTTCCTTCCTTTCTCTCTTCTCTCGAAGATTCCCACATTTTTTATATATAGGTGGGAAAGTAGAAAGCCAAAACCTTCCTTTCTCAAATATATTACATTCAAACTGAAAAAAAATTGATTTTGAGATTTTAAAAAAATCTGTTTACTGTAACAAAAGTTGAATAGTTATCTGAACTGATATTATAAACAAAAAAATAATAATTTTCTGTTTATTTATTTATTATGGATGAACTAAAAACTTGAAAATTCTTTCACCTATAAAAAGCTGCATTATCTGTAGTAGCAAGGTAGGTAGGTCGGTGTCAGCAATTGGGAAAAGTATCTATGGAGTTTGAAAAAATTATGGCTAGCTGGCTTTGCTAGCAGCGGTTAATTATAAGAGTGTTTCCCAATTTCGAGTAAATTTCTTGTTGAAGTATATTTCATTTTTTTTATTATTTTCCTAATTCAGATAATCGAATTCAAACACCATTTCTAAATTATGAAAAAATAACATCAATGTGTTTTTCAGCTGGCTATCCAATCAATGAAAAATAATATTTTTCATACCACCTACCGTTCATTAATTCAACCGGAAATAAGGAAATATATACCTTCAAATAAAGGGGATTGTTTTCCTTCCGTTACTCGAAACCCTTAAAATGCAGTCTAATTTTACTTTTTACTGGATTACTAGGAAGCCTTACGAAGGGATACAGTGGCAGTGCTTCACCTATTCGTTCCTAAATTGCATACAGAGTCTTCTGAAATAATGAAATTGTAAAGAACGTTCGAAACAAATTGAGAAAAAAGTTACACGATAAATGCAATTAAAACAAAATAAATGTATGTAAATCCTGCGCAACGTACATTCAATTTGCGATTTTTTTATGTTGATACACTCATTTCGAACATATATTTCCAGTTTCAGGTGTTTAGCATGTTTAGTTTGTTGGTGAAAGGCATAAAAGTTAGAAGTGGATCAAAATTAATAAAAAAAATGCATCCAAGTTTGTGTAAAAAATGAAATTAAGTGCTCAAAACCACTTAAAATGATGAGAGTGGCATACGCTGATTGTACTCCGAGTCAGAAAAATGTTTACAAGCTTTTCACAGAAGACAGAGAAGATGTGAATGACGACCCTCATCATGGATACTTCACATTAACAATCGATGTTGAGAAAGTGTAAAAAATTGTTATGTAGAATCATCGAACCACTATTAGAGAAGTTGCTGAGGATGTCGGCATATGGCATAACTGGTGACGAATCATGGGTAAATGGTTATGACATCGAAACCAAAGTCTTATCATCCCAATGGAAGAGCCCAGGAGAGCCACGACCACAAAAACCCGCCAAGTTCGTTCAAAAGTCAAGGATTTGCTCATCGTTTTCTTAGATTTCGGTGGCGTAGTGCATCAGGAGTTCTTTCCATATGGAGAAAAATCACGATAATGCACCTACTCACGACACTGTGATCATGCCTCAGCCTCCTTATTTGCCAGATTTGACCCCCTGCAACTTTTTCCTATTCCTAAGATTGAAGAGATTCATAATGGCGTGTTGCGACGATTGAGGAGCTAAGAACCCAATAGCTGTCGAGCTCAAGGACAAACCAAAAAGTGCATATCAGAACTGCTAGGAGGATTGGAAAAAACGCCGGCACAAGTGTATTTATCTGAGGGGAAATTCTTTGAAGAAGACAGAAAGCGTCTATCGCGCACAATCCATATACGGCGGGTTGGCTGACCTTGTTCATCTTTCACTGCCTGAACCACTGTGCATGCTATTTTTGGCGGGTGCATTGGCTT
>WOGO01004327.1:0-13370 GCA_015342085.1 Leptinotarsa defecta | reverse complement strand
CTCGTCACGCATTCAGACTGGAAGGCTCGACCACCAAAACAAAGTTTTACAGTATTGAACCTGACAACCATGATATTCACATCTAGGTATTATTATACATGAATTATATGTGACTCTTAGAGCCTAAGTTATGCATTAACCTTAAAATTTCAATCATTGCCACTGTCCTACACAAAGTGGAACCCATGTAATGAAATATACAAGTATGATTTTACAACTGAAGATTACTCTGGAACCTCTGTCATAGGTTATATGCAAAACAAGCACTTCTCTCAATCCTGGGTATTGAATACTATTTTCGACGTGCGTTTCAACAATCTATTTGGCGTTTTCAGGAGGTGTGTAGAACTCTTCATCTCCTGAAGACGCCAAATTGAATTTAAAATTCACCTTGAATTTCAACAAATTCAGAAATCTCAATATCTTGTTGCTATAATGGGAAACTTTCAATCCAAATTTCATTGAAATTGAAAATAATACGCGACATACAAATAATGCATTCAGACGCGTCAAGAGAGTCGAGTAACTCGGGTGTCGGTTGTGCGTTCTCATATCAAGGCACGGTAGGTTTCCAAAATTGAATTCTATTGGTGAAAAAACGACTGACTACCAATCAGGTCCTCACTTGATTGAGGAAAATATATCATGACATGTCAGTGAAAGAAAAATGGCCCGAGTAGGAAAGCACCTATTTTGTCTTCGCCTTGCCAGCTGACCTTGAAGGTTATCACCAAATGAAGTAAAATGTTGTAATGAGAAGGTCGACTTCAAATCGTTTTACACCACAATAAACATTCATGGTTTGCAGTAATTAGTCAGATAGATGCACTCACTTTGGAAGTATCTACCTTTCTTCGTCAGTTTATGTCGGTCAGGGGGTGAATAATGCGATATAAGGCACCGTGTATATTGTGTCACTATTTTGTTCTTCTTGTCAGTCACAAGTAGTGAAACAGTATGATGGATAGCAAATGTATTGATTCACATACAACATGTATAATAGTATGATTTGAAAAACATTAATCAAGAAACATAATAAATATCATTTGAATAAAACGCTGCGTTACTTGAGAAAGTCGATGGGTGTCAGCAATTTAAACACCAAAATCGACAACAGTAGCACATAAATTTGGAATACGAAGTGGAATCCATGTGTTTCAGAATATTGATTTCTTCAGATTGCAAATTTGGATTTTCAGCTACTGGTCATATTCATAGGCACTCCATTCCACTTTGATTTAACTCACACTATAACTGGTTTAACACATGTCTTCCTCAAATTCGTTAGGTACAAATAAGTTGAATATTTATTTCACATATAAAAATATTGTACTCATTTCAATTTCGTAAACTACAACGTTGTTTACTACTAGCTATTTTTTCCTCACAACATCTTTAGCTTTACCGCCCCCCTGAGTCTCAAAACATTCAGAATAGTCACAATCTAACCACTTTACTCTGAGTGCCTATCTCTGGTCATATTATTTGAGAGGATAATACAGGAAAGTCTTTTATTGGACTGCTTTCGATCAGCAACTGCATATATTACCCAGATGCACCCCGAACTTACGCTTAAATAGCAATCACTCTAGAGATATCCCATTCGGCAGAATCGCATCAGGGTTTCTAAACAATCAAACTGAAAGTATCAATAAACTTTTCGATTCATGACAATCTGGTAGTATTACCTTTGATACTTTGGTGCTTTATTGAAAATTCTCAGTTCTGTTTTTGCAGTGGTGATACTATCTCATTTCACGACTACTGGAAGATCTAGAAGACTGTCTCAATGCTTATACCGAGCAAAAACGGAATCATTTCACACGTTGCCATTCAGTCGGCGATGGACTAATCATACAATAGCAGCAATTTGCGTGAATTACTGAATGAACTGCTGATATCGACAAATACCTCTACACTTGCTGCTGGTGACTTCAACGCTAACCACCAACAGTGGAGCAGAGCCACCAATGCGAATGGCCGAGCGCTCCATGCTGACAGGCATGAGTATCGAGTGTTGGCTCATGCTGGACATCGCGCTGCTCAGGAACGCCTTCTTGTCCTGTGAAGTCTACGCTGTGTCGGAACTGGACTCGCATCATGACCCAGTCATCCTAATGCTGAGTGATGATCCTTCTTTCCAGGAGTATCGCATAAGATCATCCACGGATTGAAAAATCTTTCAGGCTCTCAATGCGGTGGTGGCGGATTTCGAACTATCCGTGAACAACAGTTTTCGTGCAGCCACAATCAGGCTAGATTGTCCGCTGCTCCGCTGCAAAGCTACACTGAGTTCCCTCACAGGATAAAGAACCATACATGGGAGGGAAATCGGCGTTTATCAGCAAAATAGCCAACCAGGTTGAACAGGTCATCTCTGACTACCAAAAAAGGAGGTGGAGTGGGTGTTTGGAATTGCTCAAACCTAGGGAAGACTGCTTTCTCCCCTTTTCAGTTCCAACTAAATGGACGATGAAATTGACAGTGAGACTGGTCGAGAACTCCATCTCTGAGTTGAACAACAGTAAGATAGGCTATCTTATCCTCCTTGACATTTCAAAGTTTCGACCGTGTCTAGCATGAACACCTTCAAGACAAAATGCTCGTTACCAACCTTATCAGGGAAATCCGAGATGCAGTGCTTCAAGGAGCTGCGCTGTCTCCACTGATCTATAGCCTCTACGAGTACGATCTCCACAGGTTCGACCGTAATTTGAAGCTCATCTTTGAGAACAAGGTTTTACTGTACAACTCGATGTTCAAGCCTGTCATCATGTATGCTTCAGGCGCTTGGTGACAAATCGCTCCAATTAATCTTTCTATTTTGCAAAGATTTTGAAATGAGATACTGGTGGATACTTCATGGTTCTACGGAATGGAGCCACCCACAGAGCCTTGAAGTTGTTGACTATACATCAGTCTATCCAGCTGAGGAATCGGAGAGTTTTTGAGTCAGCGGAAACTCGTAAGTACTCATGAGTTAGGAAAGCTGTAGAATATGCTATAGGCCAGCCTTCCTGATTCAGGAGGCCTCGTCACTCAGTTGAGTGAAGACCCCACGAAGACCGTAAAAATTGAAAAGTTCGTTTTTCAAACACCCCAGTCAGGAAGGGGTGGGCGACATAGAGGTCATAAACCTTCATTTCGCAACCAATCATTCTCAGTCTTGAAACATTCGCCACCCCTGACAATTGGATTGAACTGAAGATGACCAATCGGTATCTTCAAAGTGCGCATTCCAGCAAAAGTAGGTCACCATTGGTGCATCACTGTTCATAATTTTGGCCGTAGTAGCAGACAAAAATTCAGAATAAAATCTACAGAAAACGGCTCATAAACCCGGAAACATCTGAATATTAAATAGAAATTGAATTTGAAATTTTTGATTTGTGTTCATTTCTGAGGGAATATAAATAGTTGTACAACTGTTTCTTCTTCATCACCCTGAAGAGGCATAAGCCTATAGCAGGGTCCTACATAAACATAAACACATATACATTAATTATTGTAAAATTGTAAAAACATGTAATATACGATATTCATTCATTCATTTCTTTTTCGTACATATCAGCACCAATAAACTACACCTTCCTTAAGTATTTTAAATTTTCACCCCAAATAACTGAATGGAACCATGATTATTTTGTTGTTAATCTATATGAATGTTTTGGGAGAAACTTGATCACTTATGGATCATTGTAATGGTCATATGTTAATTTAGGCATAATTTGGGTTTTTTTTTAAATATTTCGATTTCGGCATTCATCATTTATTTGAAAAAATGAAGAAATTGGGAAGAAATCATATCATAGGTGAGTTCCTCTATTGAATTTCTTTTTTATAGAAAAATGTCCTTTCGATGATATATGACATTTTCTCCTTTGTTGAGAATTTCACTCCCTAAGGAAAACCGATCATCCATTTCCCATTCATGCTCGCATGTGAAAAACAAGACGCTACATTTCATCAATCGCGTAAAGGCGGAATAACTCACGTTTCCTTGAAAAATCGCGGAAACACGAGAAACTTTTCCACTTTTTGCGTCATTCGCGATCCAGAATGCCAAATTACTTTCAAAGTTCGCTCGGTAAATATTAGTTGAATGCGAAATCTTTTTTTCTTTACTTTGACATTGTTCAAATGGAAATATACCAGCAAGGAATGTTTCATTTGGATTTTATTCAAAATGTTTTAATGCGGTTTAATTAAAAATGTTCAGTCGCTAACTTGATATGTTGGCCTCGAATTCAGAATATTAATGTTTCAGCTGGGGTAGGAGATTATTCTTCAAATATTATTTTCTCATTTCAGAAATGCCTGTGAGTACTTTGGCTTCTTTCGTTCAGTGACGCGAACCTTATTTTCATATAAGCGAGTTAGGATATTTAGATATTTCGAACATGGACATAAAGGAAATTTCTGGGTATTTTTCTCGAAATATAAAGGAGTTCCATTGTTGATAGGTGTTGTTCACTGATATATTAGTATAACGTAAATGATCAAAGTAGAATATAGATGCACGTCATGCGGGTTACGACATCGGTTACGCTAACTCTTCCAAGAAAATTTTCATTGTGGGATGTTCACTGAAAACACAACACATGTTTAGCCACGCTGGCTGAAACTACACAAATCCTCGAACGATACACTCAATGTGAATTTCCATAATATATTGCCACCCACTGTTGAAGATCTACCTATATGTAGTTCCAAGAGGTTTACCAAAAAATTCTTAAACAACACATTGTTTTTGTAGTATTGTTGTATATTTCCGCGTGAGTTGACCAATAATTGACTCCACTAAATAATCAAACTTGACTTAATTCCACTCAAAATACAGCAACCACTTCAACTATTATTCGAATGTGTATCGCTTCACTAGATCGCTTCGCGTGCCGTACTGTAACTTCCCCTTGACTCTGTCGATATGCTCGTGGCTAGCATTTATATATCGTTATCGAATGCGGTAGAAAATTCGCCGCAATTCCACTCAAGTCGGTAGCTTTAATCTCGCTCCATCTAGAGCGGCAGCGTACATCGAACATTCGCGCGCTCTCGGCTACATCACAATTAGTTTATGACTACCAGTGGCGGTCCGGCATGATTTACAACAGTGTCAACGGGTACCTGGCCAGACTAACTCACATGTTTGAATCTGAATCTCTTTTATTTGTGGCCTTTGATAACCATGTTATTTTTTTAATTTCAACAACTATATTATTTACATCATGTTTGTATCTCTCATATACATTTTCGTCCTCAATGGTGATAGATATGTTTTTTTTTATTTTACTTACAATTTATTTGAAATGTTTGTTGGTTGATCATATGCTTGTGTGGCTCAAACATTATTGTTTTGACCTGATACAAATGTAATTTTACATAACGTGGTTAGATGAACTATCCATCAATACAATACCTTTTTTAGGCATGACTATACACTCCTATATACGCCATTATTCAAAGATTAGGTCCAAAGTGAGTGGGTGTATTCGACACTCCAACGCAACCCGCAAGGGTTCATTGTGGCTCACACCTATTTACGTTCGACCAAATAAACCCAGCTTCTTAACGAATCCGATTAGTTTGTATGATGAGTGGTCTTTCAGGTTACATGGTAAGAGTACAGGCCTGCCACACTCGAAAAACCTGATTCGATCCCCAGCGGGGCAGGCACAAAGCATGTGCTCTGCTGTTTCATCCTTTTTCAAACAGAGGCGACACACTCTGTCTTCCGGATGTCCGAGTCTCTGCATATGATGATTCAAATGACAGTGACCTGTAAGAAGGCCTATTAGACATTGTAGTTCGTCCCTACTGCACTCCAACAACCGTTTACTATCAAGCTTCGAAAGGTGCTGCTGCTGCTGATCCATCTTGAGTGAGATATTCGTATACAAAGTGTAACACCACTGACTACAAAATCATTCTTCATTCAATTATGAATGAGGTGAAAATTTTATGGTGGTAGTGTATTATTGTTTACTGAAATTACTGACCATTGATCATTGAATATAGCTTCACCGAATTGAATGATTGACTTCACCTTTGCAAATATTGTCATTATTCTTCTGAAAATCTTCAGTTTTAAATATTGATCTACCTTCAGTTTTGTTACAGTATGTGTCATTGTGTGTTTTTAAATATCATTTACGAGAAATTCAGAAAGGTATAAATTGATGGATGTAGCCGTTACTATGTGGAAAGAGAAACTTTCTATGTTTTCTACCACTTCCATAAAAGTGGTAAGAAACATAAAAAAGAAAGACCACCCACCTATTGGAAATTTTGTGGGTAGTATCTACCCCTCCTACAGAGCTCGAACCACGAAGGTTGCAAATAGTCCTTGAAAGTATTCCTCTTGACAATTGAAATGACCTATTTTTTCGATTCCTCGTATTGTTTATTGAAAGAAATGTGACGAAATGAAAATGCCTCAGATAATAACAGATCACAAACTGTCTTCGAATATCCAAGTCGATATGCTCTAATGTTTCTTCAGATTTCATCACAAAATGAAATGAAATCAAGTGAAAACCACCAATAAAGAATTACGTAAAAAACCATCATTGTCGTATATGCATATCTTTTTTCTCTCCGATGGCAGATTGAATGAGATTCGCTAGGCATGGAGATATATCATTTTCGTTGTACTTGCTATGTTGAGGAACAGAATGTTTTTATCACGTCGGTCTGTTGGGCAGAACAAGCCCTAATCAGTATATGTAATCTCCTCAAGACGCGAATTTGGTTGATAAACGCGTATCTAGAAAAGTGTTGCAGTTCTTTTGTTTGGTAAAGGTGGATATATTCCATGCTGAAAGATTTTTCATCAATGTTTTGTATGCATTGGTTGAAATAAATCTTCTGGGATCATTTCAAAATTCTACAAGTCCGTGATGGCATATGTATATATTCAAATGAAGATAGACATATGCCATATGAAATTAAACTTTCAAATGGGTATAGTGAGGATATCTCACTATACCCATTTATACAAAGATCCGGAGAGAAACGTTCATCATTGTATTCTCTTCAAAAACTGTTTCGAAGTATTATAGGCTAAAATGACTAAAGAAGGTTGGCAAAACAATGATTTTCAGAAGACATTTTTGTAAATGTATCAAAGAACCGTATGATCCTTTTACGAACTGCCATCAGTACAAGAGCAGAATGATCTCCTACGGTGAGATTAAGTTGCTGACGTGGAATTGAAGATGGATGTTTTTCGAAAAGTACACCATTAAGGATAAAAGTGTTTCATGTAGGTGAAGTTATATATCAATTCTCCTTCAAACATTAGGTTATGTAGCTTTCTCATGAGTGATATTTATTTCAATTCCATAGAATGCAAACTGAATTAAAAACTTTGTGTGCTTCAACTTTCTTATTGAAGTTAATATTCCAAAAGAGTTTTTCACAGATTGTATTTGAAACTCCTGTTTCAAATATAACTCACATGTTTGTAAATATTTCATTTCAGAGTTTCATTTTTTTCGGAAGTTTTTCGTCTGTAGATGCTTATGTAGGTGACCAATGCGCAATTTTTTTCCAAAATAAACCTTCTGGATAATGTTTTCATTCCAATTTACTACAATAAGATGTTCAAAACCAACTAAAATACGCATTTTTGCAGCCAACCGCAATGTGTCACATTTTCCGATTCAAAATCTTATCTTTAAATTCTTTCTCTTTCACTTTGAAATACAATATGTACGGATACATAGCAAGGAAGAAGTTTCTGAGGAGTGGAATGTGATGCATGGAAATTGGGATTTTTGCGTACATGGCACATCTGGGAGTGATTTGCTCCACGTGAATGCGTTTCAGAAGTTTGTTATCTCCCTGATGTGAGTTGGCGGATCAGGAATTGGAAATAGAAATATGTGTGCCAGTTTGAAGTTGTCACATTCATTTCTATATCGATATAAAATATAAAGATTCATCCAAAAATATTTGAATTTTTACAGAAAAGCGTATACACCAATTCATTGTAAAATTAAAAAAAAAGGAATTACTATTTTTCCACTCCAGATTCATGATTGAGCTTCAAACGCTTTTCCTGAAGAAACAATCAAACTCAATTTTGACTTACACAACTTATAATTCAGTTTGCAACAGAATCAATCAAAATGAGATATCAACAGATTTTTCAATATTGTATCAAGTTTTTGATCGTCAAATGCCCTTACAAGTTGATGACGTAATAATTGGAACATTGAATTCTGAGTATTAATGACCAGTTTCGCCATGTTGTCTGTTATATGTCAGTCAACAGCTGGAGTTTCTTTTGGGATCTTCCAGTTAGGAGTTTGACTGTCATTACCAATTTCTACTTGGTCTAGTTCACCTATTCTCTAGATAAGAATAATTATGAAATGGTTTTATGGCGATGATATCGTTCGTTATGTAGAAGCTAATATGTTTTATGTATGACTTGTTGCCCGCGTAGAATTTATTTTGCCTTATTGAGTTTCGTGACAGACAATTTTGAACAAATAGTCACAATATTTTTCTATCAACCCAAAACTTCAGGTTCCCAACTTCAAAACTGACAAAATCCAATACAATCTTCGAACACATTTTTCATCCTTGGGGGTGAAAATTTAATATTATCTTTATTTAGTTTAGAAGTCAAAGTTTATCTATATTGAATACCTCAAACGATAATTGTACAATTTTTATAATAATTAGACAGATATTCTAAAATGTGCATTGTGAAACAATGTTTATGATTAATTGTTTTTATGGCTCAGTATTTTGCATATAGTAGCCACCACATGAGAAGTAGATACATGCTATTGCGGACTTTTATTCAGTACCATTGAAGATAAACAATCTTGCGGTACATTGTTTTCATGAAACACCAACAGTATAGACAGCGGACGCCAAGATAGCTCTCAGTGAGAAGAATTTTTTCTACTCACTTGATACTCATCGTTATATTATGGCCAGAATTAAACAAAACCTTCGTAATGTGTAGCCTCAATTTTATTCTGATGTATAAGCTGTATCCATGTAAAGTTTCATCTGAAACCGTTCAGTCGTTTAGGCGTTAAAAAGTCACAAACATACATACATACATACATACATACATGCATACATCCTTCACTACACTTCAATTGATTTAGATTCTAATTCTTCAGATCGTGGAAGGTCACAAACTCCAAAAATCAGTGTAAAAAATGATCATGATGACTTGATAAAAGTTCTAAAATCATACAAAGGCAATTTCGATACTGAAGAATTTCATTTCGAAACTCAGGATATGAATGTACAGATCGTATTTCACGATACGACAAATAATGAAGTTTAAAAGAAATAAATGTGATTTTTTTTCATTTCCTTGGGAACTTCAAGAGAACGATTTCTATCAAAGTTCCGTGAATTATTGCCACTCATATTGTGTTCGAAGTTGGTTATAATAAAGTACACAATATTGCTTTTTGAAAGTATTTAAACTCCACTTTGATTCGAAAAGTTCAAAAGAAATGCTACAGGTTATATATCTGATGAAACTTTTATCATTTCTTGAGTATCCTCTATGATATTCTTGATCGATGATTTTTTCCTTGATGACAGAATTCACTGGAATTAAATCTATAGTATACTCTATGAGAAACATTTTATGATATATTTCAGAGTTTTGAGTTTTCAACCCAAAATAACAGACTGGAAAAGGTCAAAAACTCGAAGAAATTGAGAAAGAGGAACTATATACATATGACAGTTAATATATCTGTGCAACTTGAAATGTTCTAAAATACATATGTTGGAGAAAAAACAGATTCGACGTGTATAATAATCAAGAAGCCACATTGAATTCAGTAGAGCGGACTGGGACAATAACATATAATCAATATTCTGCAAGATATAAAAAAATGTATGCATTTCTGAGTAGTTGGGGGATAGTATACATGTACTACTGTAAGCTAGGTTAGGTTAAGTGGATATGAGTGGATATTTTCGCCCATCCACCGTAACCCGTAAGGGTTAATTGTGGCTCAAACGTATTCATACTCGAAAAAATTAACATACGGTGAGTCTTCTTCCGGGTCAAATGGCTCTGCCAAACTCTAGAAATCAGATTCGGTCCGCAGCAGGGCAACGACTAAGTATGTGCTCTGCTGTTTCTTCATTTTTTTAAGAGAGACGACATACATTGCCTTCCGACAGTCCCAGTCTCTGCATATGATGATTCAGACGACAGTGACCTGTGAGGAGGCCTCTTAAATATCGAAGTTCACCATATTATACCATCTGCCAGAATTCCGTAAATCCTCATGCCATTCAGGTGTCAAATATTTGTTCGGCAATACTTAAAACGATGCCAATGACAGGTTCTGATCCGATGAAGTTGCTTGCAGCTCTCTCCTCTGCAAGGGAATCAGCACCCTTATTGTCTTCGCAGCCAGCATGGCCAGGAATCCAGATCAGAGACAATTTGTTGAATCTTCCTATTGAGCAGAGTCGTTTTTGGCAATTTGCTACCAATTTAGATTTTGCGTGGCGGAAGCCAAGAGTTTCCAACGCCGCTTGACTGTCTGAGAATATTTTTATTGACTTGTGAATGAGGTTAGATTCTACCAATCTCTCCGCACTCAATGCATTAGCGTAAATTTTTGCTTGAAATACAGTCGCATAGGTTCCTAGGCAGGTTGTTATCTCTGTCCTGGGTCTGCGACTGAAAACACCTGCACCAGAACCGGAAGGTGTTTTTGATCCATCTGTGAAACAACAACTATCTGCTAGTTCTCCCGGAGGATCCAGTCCTCTCTACTCAATACTTCCTAAGGCAGTTCGTAGTTGACAGTTGGAGGCATAAAGTCTGAGGTCATTTCCAGAATCCTGTGACTTCCAGTGTCAACCAAAAGTCTGTTGCACTCTGCATTACATTGATTGATGCAATTGGCAATGTGCACAATTCTATATGCAGTCCATCTATAGCCTCTCTTTCCAGAAAAATATGGAGAGGGGGTAGATCTAGAAGGATCTACATGGCCGCTGACGGTGTGGTACTGATGACACCACTGATGGTCAGACAAGCCTGTCTCTGTAAGCTAGAGACCTTCGCCTGGGCCGACGGCCTTCGGCCACCAAGCATTTGGTCTGATATAATTGTAACATAAATCGCATGGATTTGTTCGGGACCTAAACCCCAAGTTTTACCAAAAATTCTTCGATATATCCATAGAAACAGTCTGGCTTTGTGTAAAACTTTTTCCAAGTGAGCGGTCCGGGTAAGTTTTTTATCAAGGACTATGCCAAGATATTTCACCTCCGTTTCTAATGGAATGACCTCACCATTGAGGGAAAGTGGCGTTAGATCGTCCAATTTTCTCCTGGTGAAGGAAATTATCACAGTTTTGCTGAAGTTGACAGACATCTGCTCCTTCAGGCACCACTGTGCATACCGTCCACGTTTCGTCCATAACTACGATGGGCATCTTCCGCGGTGGGTTGTAGAACTATTGATAGATAAAAGGAAAGGAAACATCAAGAAGATCGACAATACAAGGTATTCATATTGAGTTAATGAAGAGAGTCCTCCCCTCCACTCTCTCTCTCTCTCTGTAAATATCAACAACAGATACATATAGTCTCATCAATGAGTCAGTCTACCAACGAGAAGGTTGCAACGCATCGGTGCCAACCACCGCTGAAGATGCTTGTCGTAGTTATGGGCGAAACGTTTGGAGTTAATCTCTCCATTGGACCACTGCTACGTAGCCCAGTTAATCAAAGTTCAAATGTCACTTCCGCTCATGGGTATTTCAAACTTCACGCTCTCTGGTTCTTTACATTCTTACAAGTCTTTACTATTTTTCATTCCTAATCTATCACATGAACTCCCAAAAGTTTTTTAAAGTATGGGGTGAAGTGAGAGAAAGTGATGATAGTAACTTTTAACGTGTGATTCATTTTTCATTCATATTTTAAGGATATGTCGATTGAAAGAGAGTTAATATAAAATATATTAATATTTCAATTCCACCCAAAGCACATATTGTTTTCTTTACTCAGCCATATTCATGAAATGACGAAACGTCAAACTCAACTGGAAAAAAATCTTGATTATATCATTGGCTCTGTAGACTACAGTCTAGATGGTGAAAATTGAGTCAAAACGTTTTTCGGCAATATTTTCATTATCACTTCATGTCGAAAACCGAAGTAATTATTTAAATGGCTCACGTGAGTTTTTGAGATAGGTTGGCTTAAATTCCACATTTATTCAAAAAAGTGTATTTCATTGTCCTGAAAGTTTATTATATAAATAAATCACTCTTCTCAGGTTTGCCTTCAAGAGAATCATCTGTAAGTGTTTCTGCACCAGGAAACAAAAAGATTCCAGAAGAGGCTCAGAAGGATCCCAGTTACAGGGAAGGCAATTCAGATCTCCTAGCTATAATATTCAAGTTCATGGAAACTCTTTGGGAGAGGAGAGCGACCCCGGTGGAGACCCGTCTGATTCAAGGTGACCTGATGCCAGGAAAGGCATCAGTCAGATGTATGGTGAAAACGAATCAGTCATCAAGGTGGCGATGTGTATGATGGTCGGCTGACAAAAAGTTAACTTCGACAGACAGAAGCAGACTTCCTTGTAGAACAGATGCAAAAAATGATGAGGAGGATGAATTTGAAAATATTGATGGAAAGTACTCTACTCAGTGAACTTTTGTAATTATTGTATTATAGTACTCCTTGAAAGTGTTCGGCAGTATCATACTAATTCAGATTGTGGTCATAATTCAAAATATTGTACTGATCATCATCAAAGGTAAGGTAAAGTGTCTGAAATTCATATCCGATTATGCATGATTGAAACAAAAATTAATTATATATGTCGGCAATGGGTTGTAGATGAAGTTTTCTAGGAAAAGAAAATGCTAAGTATAATTTTTTGACATCCAGGGCACTATCTGATAGAATAGTATTTTTTTATATCAGGAGTTTCTTAAAGTTTTGGAGTAAGACACTTGCCTTCATCTTCAGCACCAATCTGGATAATACTACAAAATGATGCACTCAATTCATTCATAAAATTATGATTCCATGTCACGAATGAGTTAAATTTACTCTGACAGTACGTAATGACATTCATTCGATCATTTGATCAAATCCCAGTAATGGGAATCTTGTTCAACTTGAATTGGGTATATTTTCAGGAGAGATTAATTTTTAATAATATCATTCGATTTCGTATCGAGAAAATTCAAAAATGATTTCAATGATGAATTGAAAGGGTTATATTTTTAGGAGTGATTAATTTTTGGGAAAGAAAGTTTTTGGTTTTCTACTACTCCATCTGATACAAAAAAATGGATGAGAGAATCTTCCAAAGGAAGGAAAATAAGTAACGCTATACA
>WOGO01004326.1:0-13370 GCA_015342085.1 Leptinotarsa defecta | reverse complement strand
AGTTATTACTTTGTTTCCATAATTAATTTCAGTAATTTGGAGATTTTTTTGTTTGCCGGTCGCATTGTTTACTATAGACCAAGCCGTTTTGTTTTTCTCATTCGACTTTTCAATGATGTTTTTGTAATGTTTTTTTTTCTCGGATTCTATTTGTTTATTCACTTCTTTTTTCAGGCGTTTGTAATAATTATTTAAATGTATATCTGCTACTCTTTTCCGTAGCCAGTCTGAGTTACATATTTTTTTTTCATTGACTTTTCAACACACAAACAGAATTTGTATGCGAAATACTTTGAAACTGTAGGAGCATTTTCCCAAAACAAGGTTTTTTTACTGATTTTTTTGAATTTTTAAAGTTCATTAATTGATGTAATATGTTTTGGTAGATGACTATATATTTGTCCACTTCTATAGATTGGAGACTATCTGGTGAAAGATGATGTAGGTAGTGGCAGGGCAAGTTTTCAATCGCTACGCGAAGACTTTTTTGTATGGCTTTCAGACTTTTCTTTATGTTTGTGAAGTAAGCATTCAGTCTCTCAATTGAATATTTCCAATATTGTTAATATTTTACTTCTGTAGGAAAGTGGCCTGCACGAGTCACGCATCTTCAATTTGAATATTATATTCAAAATTTTTTTCTGGTTAACGAATATACTCTGCATCAGGATATGGCTACCTGAGCCATATCGGAGATGACTCTCCATAAGTTAATAGCATGCAGTTATCGCTGCAGAAAATTCGAATTCACGAGCTATGCCATTTATGACACAGCAACCAGAAGATAATTTCTTTTTTGAAGCAGTAATTTGCGTATCAAATTTTTAATTACTGTCAATGAATATACCAACAAATTTAGTTACAGGCTTATTTTCGATCATATGATCACTAGAATGTTATCAGATTCTTTTTATAAACTTTTAGCGATAGTATTCGAGTCATACCATTTTTTTAATTTTTTCTAACTCTTAGTGGATAGACAGAGTCAACGTACCGGGAAACTCATTACGCCAAAGGAACATGGTGTCATCCGCATACAAGGTGAATGTTCCAGATATGTCAAGTTTTTCCATATCGTTAATATATAGCAAGAAATTAATTGGGCTCAGAACTAACCCTTCAGGAGTTCCACGTACAATTTTTCCACTTTCAGAAGTTTTGTTGCTAAATGTTATTTCGACTTCTACCAGAAGGATAAGATCTGAATGCAGAGTCAATAATGAAGCAGAAATACTGCCGCCACCACTTTTTTATTTTTTGGAGTCGTGTAGACATTTCCGAGAAAATGAAAGATGGCGTCAATCGTGTGTTTTTTTGTGTTGGAAGCCAAACTGTACGGGAGCTATAATTTTATGTTTCCTACTTTTGACTAGTTCTTCAATGAATTTTGTTGGGGTTGATGGGTTGATGGGGAAAACGTTGACGGGGTCATTAATGGCATCAATGATACCTGTAGAAAACGACGAGTTTATAGCTTTTACTAAAGCTTGAAGAGCTTCATCAGGCAATGTAAAAACAACTTTGCTAATAGGTTGTCTTCACCAGCAGAATTTTTGTTTTTATTTCTTTCATTACTAACTTCAGCTCACTCAAATCTGTGTCATATAAAAACAAGGAATTCATAGGAGAGATTACCATACGAAAATTTTGAAGCGGGTCAACTGTCGGAATGATATCGTTGATTGATTTTGAAGCTATTGAAGTTGTATTTGTGTGAATTTGATGATAAAATAGTTGAAGATGTAGAACAGGTTTGAAAATCGTAATAGTGTTACAAATGGGATGGAAAGGCCCATGACAATTCAGTACATTGCGAGTTTTAAACTGTATCACTTGAACAGCAAAAAACATTTTTTTGTTTGAGAAAGCTATAGGAAACGAGTCACATATTACAAAAAGTAATATATTGTGGATATTTAAAAATCAAGTGTTTTTTTATTTAATTCCTAGTGATCAAAATACTATATTGTAGCAAAACTATCAAAATGAAATTATGTTTTTCATCAAGCAATGTATTCATAATAATGTTAATAAAAAATTATGATCGACGAATTACTCTTTCCTCACGTCTGGGGTTTCTGACTAAGGTATAAAAACAAAATTCATCAACGTCAGGTAATATCAACTTGCGATATTGAATTACATATATTAAATTCGAAACGCTGAAGTTAACAAGTATACATCACTTCGATAGACTGATCTCTTCTCTCTTTGAAACTTTTGCAGAGAGTAAAAAATTATACAGCTAGCAACTCTGTTGGAAAGTTTTTATCCGTCGGATAAGCTGAAATCTAAAAGGCATCTCATTTTCTGAGTTTCGAAGGAGGGAAGAAACACGTAAGTTCGAAGTTATTGCAATGAATTTTTAGTGAAAGAATAATTTATGACTATCTGAGTCAGGTCTTGTCACTGTAACTCTAGCTATAAGTCTGACCAACAAGATCAGCAATACTGTTTCATTCGTACAAAATTGTAATCTCAGAATTGATAAGTTGGAAATACCACTCAAGTTTTCTGGCAAAAAATACATACGAAATACTTATACCTCCACTATAATGAAAATTGGAAATATCACTTTTTTCATAGACAGCTCAAATTTTTTCAAATAGAAAATTATGACACTGTTATGGAGAAAGATACGCCATAAGTAATTTTCTATTTGTTGTTCGATAGATCGAAGGTAGATCAAAGGTCAGTGAGTCAGCATTTGTTGTATGAAGAGAAGAGAATAATGATATACACTTATTCTGAACAAAAATGATTTGAGCTTCAACCAAGAAAAAAGTAACGTGTTGGCAAAAGTTTTCGACATATCTGACATTCACTGATTCAATTTTCAAGTAATCCATCGATAAGAAGTCGATAATTACTACTAGACTACAATTTCTAGCGAACCCATAAATCAAATGTATTTGACTATTTTCGGCGTTGTTTATATTTATTTGTTAGAGTGGTTTTCACCCACTGAAAGTATGTTACGGTGAATGATAATATCATTTCCAACCTACAAGACATTCCGATCGAATAACATCGATAGGAAGTAGAGGTAGATTTCAATTTTTGTGTGAGTAGAGACCACAAAATTTGTTTTTTGCATTCAACTTTGAATAGAGGGCACTATTAAGATTTAAAACACTTCACTTATAACAATCAATCAAGAAATGAATGAAGAAATTGAGATCAGGAAAAAGTGTTCCATATACTAATTGAGTTATACAGTGAGGAAAACTGACCCATCGAGGGCATTCTCATGATTGAAAAGGGATGAAATCATCAATTCACACATGATTTTTTCAATATCAAACGTTTAAACTTGGCTATTTCAATAAATAATCTTCTAGGTAGAGTGAGCTCTTTGTGATAATCTTAGTTTTGAGTTGAATACGATAACTATACTTTCAACTTCATAAACCACCTTGAATTCATAACACTCCACCATAATTCTGATATACGAGCGAATATTACTATAATTCTCAGGTCTTATAAGCTGATTTGACAAATGAATTCAGTTCCTTATTGATTTCTCCACTCGCTATATCTCTTTTAGAAGAAGGAAAGCTGAATTGAATTGAATTTGAGTGTCGTCCGCGTACAGATGGATAGAACATCCATCAAGGCACTTTACGAGAGAAAATTAATGTCTATGTAGTGAGCAGCAGTGCACCCAGAATGGATCCTTTTGGAATTCCTGACATCAGCTCCATCAATCGCGACTACCTGAGATCAACACGCAACACCTGTTTCCTATCAACTGACAAATTCTTGAATAATAAAAGCCCGGGTTCAGATACCTAATCAATTGTAATATGGGATGTTTGGAAGTGAATCATTATTTATTGTGTCAAACGCACAAGTGGAATCATTCGATTTTAAAATGTCAATAGTGACATGTAGAAGGGCTGTAGTAGGTACAGATGTGACCTTCAAGGAAGCGTGACTGAACTACTGGAGAACCCAGTGAGATATTCCCTGAGCTGTAATTCAATTACCCTTTCTAAAACCTACGACAGGGTTGGGAGAATGGTAATTGCACCTAAGTTCATTCAATTTAATATTCAAATCATCGCGAACAACCACATTTGCTTATATTTCACATATGGTTTCGTAAACAAATACATCATTAGCCGCCCAAAATTGAAACCAATACTTTTCTCACAAAAGTTTTATAGAAAGTTAGATAATTTTCAGGTAGTTTCCAAATTTTAAAATGATCAATGAAGGAATTATTGATTGTCTGCTTCCCATCTCTTGAAATAATGAAGTTTTTCACCTGGAGACAATTCAGAGTTTGTCAGAAGACTTCATAATTATTTTTCATCAGAACTACCGAATTCTCGACTGGAATGAAACTCATTTTCACGACATTTTTTATATAAGTAGGTATTTCTTCATAGAATTTTGAATGAGAGACCGATTGAAATCTTTTGAACCTTAGTACACCTCCATTGCTAACTATGGAGGTTAGTAGTGGAGCGTGCCTCTCAAATAAATGTAAAACACAGTTCACGAGAAACGCAACATTATTATCAACAGTGTTTTGATAAAAAAACAAGTACTTAGAAAAAATGCCTCTCAAAACGAGCTTCATCGAAATATCGAAAATATTTATAGATGACCATTTTATGTTCTTTCAGTTTGACACCCATTCTCAACAACAAATAAAGCTAGTATCGATAACAACATTTTTTTTAAACATCAAGAAACCAATGAAAGTAGCAGGATTATTACTTATCCTAGTGGGGTCGTCTACGAGTTGATTTAGATCGAAAGACTCTGATGCAGTAAAAATTAGGCAATCACTCGTATATAGGGTGCTTTTTTCGAAGATACGGAGCGGAAAAGAATTTCGACAATAACTATTCATTACCAAAATTTACATGTAATGTTTCTCAATCTACATGAACGACTACCCGCCGCTCGACTGCAAGAATCCAATCTTCTCCTCATCGACTCCCGAACTCTTTCAAAAACACCAACATTGCTTCCGATTGCGTTACACCGAGCAATTATCAGATTTCTCAAATCTTTACTGTAATCGAAATGTTTTTGATGAGTACCAACGTAATTTCAGATTTTTTATTACTTGGTAGGTCCAGTGAAGTACGCTATACTTTCATTTCAATTACGTTTATAATTTTAAAATTACCAAAATTGCTACTGTTGAAATTTTTTTAGCCTCGAATCTTCGAAACAAAGTGCCCTGTCGAAAATCATCAAAGTACAAAATATCCTCAGAATAGTCCAAGGAATAGTCTCTCAATTTTTTGCCGCATGCCCTGTACAATTCATTTCCAGAGGAAATATTGAGATAACAATTGAAAAAAGAAATCTGTGCAATTTCATAATTTGCGTTTTTTTCCTATTACAGTTGTAAAATACATTGTGAAATATTTCATATTTGATATTCTATTATACTTTGTAGCTGTTTATATTCCCTAATTATGAGCATCAATTGTTTCTTGGGACAATGAACTGAAATGAATTGAACGATCGGGCTTTACTTAGCCCATATTCTTGGGCACTTTGCATTTCGATAAACACAAAAAATTTACTTTTAATTTTTTTTTTTGATGAACTGGGGTTAACTTACCCAATTCGAAACAATATTTTTCAATCTGAAAACCTTCTGTGAAAAACGGAAATGTTTTCTGTTAACTTTCTCTCTCAACTCAATCTCCTCTACACAGCATACAGTTATCATTTCACTCAACAAGTAATGAGTGATGTTTTCTAGATACTGTTTTCTAGTGATGTTTCTAGTGATGTTTTCTAGATACAGAAGTTTTAGTACGTTATTCGATTAAATGAAACTTTCTTGAAAATATTGGAATTCATTCTGTACATGAAATATCCACCATTGAACCTATTTACTTTACCTGCCATGCAATCAAGTATTTCAGTTCGCTACTTTCAAGCTCATTCATTTAATGCAAATTCCGTCGATGTTTATGAAGCGTTAATATTCGTGAATTCAAATTATGACTTTTATTTGTAGCAGAGCAGCACATTATTGCAGTGCAGCAAGTAGAGAAGCTGAAGGTAATGAAAATTTCAGAAATTACAGTACATTTAACGTGTTTGCTTGGCTGTTAGAATTATTACAATGGAACAAAAAGTGTGTTTGATGACTAGTGAAAAGAAATGTGTTACGTATGAACTATATAGAACGGTGGTGATTTTATTAATTGATTAACTTCTCAGTTGTTTTGTTGTAGATCGGAATAAAGATCAAGAAAATTTTTATTCACATTATTTCAATGAAAATTATTAAATCAGAGTGTTTTTTAACGCCTTGTGAATATTTATGGTTATTTTATGTATGAAAAGGAATCTTCCCTTAATGCAATGTTGAGCTTTCAATATTTCTATAAATATTATCAAACATTCAAAGATTCAATATCGAGCGAAAGTCATTTTTTGTGAAAAAATAGCAGTTTACATTATTATATACATCTGTATATGGGTCACCATCACTAATGATGGTACAGCTGTATATAATAATTTTTTCTATCGAAAAAAAAAGATGAAATGTTATAGAGCACTTGATATTTTGGAGACCTTGATCTGGTTATGTCTCCAAAATGCAGAATCAGCCATTTTGTTCTCAGTGTCCTTTTTGAAAGTTGCATATCCGGCATATATGTCTGCTTGTTATATATGTCAAAGTTATTATTTTTGGTGTCATTTTTTGGCCTTGAGATCTGAGTAAACAATGTTGATAACTCTCCAAGCTACCTAGGGTAGCTTGTTTAACCGTCCATCAGTCATTCAAACGTTAAAGGATCAGCACAACTTCAACTAGATCAAATATCTCAAGAAAAATATCTGATCAAGGTAGGGATCGAACCCACGACCTTCCGATCGTGAGTCGGGCGACTATCTGAACATTCGACATAGCATAAGGTGTTCTCCGATATCAGGTTTTGTAGCCATTTCGTCACTTCCTACATCTTTCATCTCTTTTTCAAGTTGTGGAGCTAAGTACGATCCATCTCCAACCAACTGTTCGATATGCAGTTCTCGCCAGATATGAGAATGATTCATTTTTAAATATAGGGTCTTTAATCAAGCGCTTCATATCCTCAAATTTAAATGAAACAAAATGTGTATGAGATATCTTCGAAATTTTGTATTCGTTTGAATGACCTATTGATGCCATCAAATGTGGAATATAACATCGTGTGGAATATAACAAGATGGCCGTTATCAATAATCAAAGTTTGAACGTCTCTGTTGAAAGACCATATAGTGAAAGCTGAAGTGATAGACAGCGAATATATTTTGTTTGGCATTCTATTTCGAAGCTTGGCTTTGCCACTGTCCGCCTTAGGAATCCTTGGTAATCCGTGATATTCGTCATTATCACTTCCAGGCTTGTCCTCTAAAGACAGTTGAGTGGTTCAGTACAGACAAATCCTTGGCAAGACAAAATAGCGCTGTCTCGTGTTGAATTATGAGCTCTCGGTCTCTGGCTCTATCTATTCACCTCGTAGTGGGAGCTGCAGTGAAAAACAGTGAAAAAATTTTGTTCCGCTTCGTCAATGCTTGACTTTGCCACTGACTGTCTTGGAAGTCGTCGTTTATCTTTGATATTCGTTGATGGAATATTCTAGCGATCCCATAGATCGAGTTTTCGTAAGTGGAAATGTCATCGGCTTCACTCTTTCAGTAGTTTGATTTCTCACTGTACATTTCACCTACCCAACAACATGCACCGACCCAACAGTATTTGACATCATCGCAGGAATTGTACTTCTCTGGATGTTTGATGATAATAATTTGAGAGGGACCTCCCTAGTATTTGCTATTTCATAAAGAAAGTCACGATAATCAATGTGCCATTGGTTATACTAATACACCCGCAAAATTTTTTGATTTTGAACTGCTGTTGAAATGTCCAAGATCAATAGTTGCCAGACAACGCAATGTATTATTGAAATAGTCGTCATATATCATTTTGACTTTTCAAATTCAAGATATAGATTTTATTTGTATAGTTGGAATTTTCCTGAAAATATTTGAACATAATTTCGAAAACTAATGAAATACATTTCAAAAATCAAGATCTATTATTTGAAGCAATTGCTGCTTGAATATTTTCGGAAACTGTCGGATTAGTAGATTGTGGAAGAGGTTTACCCACCTTACTGGCTGTCAGCTATTCTTGTTATTAATAAATATGTGTCTGAAGGCTGTATCGAGAAGAGATACATATACGTATGCCTGTCAGAAAACAACTACTTTCCGTGCTACTAACACGTTGGATATTGAACTACACCTGACAGATATTTACCAGAAACTACGGTGTATGTATTTGGGAGAGATGGATATTTTGATACTTTATTTCGAAATATTTATTTTCTAGTACGTATGTATCTCTCCTCGATACAGTCTTCAGACAGTTCGATTATTGGTACATGGGATGTTTCTTCCCCGCTTGGGGCTTTGTTCATGAAATGGAGTTGTTACTAGTTAACAATCTATCTCTTAGACGACGGTTTCATCGGACCCCAGGCACTTTACTGTTTGGGTCAGATCTTTCCTGCACTGAAGAACGGTAATACCTCGAAACCGATCTCTAGGCGATCTACTTGAATAATATCAGCATGGTCCTACTGCTGGATGAACGTGAAAAATCTGCGAGACTTACCTCCGTGAGGTTTCTTACATAAAGGTCTGTCGGATGTCATTCAATATTCAACCCGGTTTCAGCCGGGTAAGTAGTTGTTTTCAGTCAGGCGTTTACCAGTAAATATCCCAAGATTTAACTTCTAGCATTCCAGGATTATTTAATATGTAAAATTTCTGGATATCATATTTTTCATGTGGAAGTTGATGTGTTTCTTCATTCGTTTATGAGTGATGTACTGTACTGTACGTATGTATGTACTGTACTATTGAAATATGAGTTTTGATTGATAATAGGTACCCTTCTCTATTACATCTGCCAATTAATATTCCCGAGATGATATTCTCGTTACTGAACTGTTAATATTAACTTATTTTTGTTCGTGTATGGCCACAAGCTGATCGCCGTAATCCCGGTGGACTGTATTATATCACGAATAGGAGAAGTTTATAGGTTATATCCATTGTATGTAAATCGAGTTGGTCCGAAACAGTTGGAGTTCACAGAAACTCCGAAATGGAAACCTATATCGCTTCGTATATGAAATTGATATAACGAGAGCATGCTGCAACATTCTCCGACGAAATATAAAAAAACATTTTTACTAATGCTCTGTATTTCTGAGAGAGATCATATTACAAATTAGATTCTACACATGCCCTCAATCAGATAAAAATGGCGTACTGTTCACCAACATATGATATTTTGTGAATTATGGGTTCATCGATAATTGTTAGTCAAAAATACAAAACCGGACCCCAAAGACAAAACATTCATGATCCAACAGTGGATATTGCTGTTTCAACTCGCCATAGGTCTAATCAGTGGTGTCAGGCTAAACCACGAATGCATTGCTAGACTCAACTGCGTCTTCGAAAGGTAAGTCTGCAGAGCTTCGTTTATATTCGATATTCGCAGATTCAGTGTTCTATCAAACCTGTAGGTGACTTCTTCGTAGGGAAGTCATTGCTGTTACTTTATTAGACTGTTTCTTCGAGGACAGTTGAGTTTAGTAATGCATTTGCGGTTCGGCACTGATGAGACCTATGACGAGTCGAAACAGATCTGCCTGGTGTTGGAGCACGAATAATACGTCTTTGCTTAGCGGTGAAAGTTTTGAAGAAAACTCAGTAATGGAAGCAGAAATTTGGCTCTGCAAAAGACCGCCTTCTGGAGCTACGTTTCTTTTTGATATTCATGCATTGAATCTTCTGTCAGTTCCATAGATGAGGTCTTCGTAAGGGGAGCTGCCATCGTCTGCCACTCACACGGATGAGTCCAGAGATGCATCACCAAAACCCTAGATTATATTAGCCTCATCTTTGATCCTCACTTCAAATAATTTTTTTAAGCTTTTTTTTTCAAAGCCTGCTACGTGTGATGATCATTATCGAAATTGATAAATATTTGTGTGTGATCAGCATTATAATGATTTGTACAGAGTGGACCAAATTGGATACTATCAAGAGGAAACCCGTGTCTGGGGTCAAATTTTATGAGAAACTTCATTGTGAAAACCGCATATCGATATCTACCATTGTTTCTGAGTTACAGCATGTTTTTCGAAAATGTGTATTCTCAAAAAGTTGCTGTAACGTTAGTTCTTGGTAGGTCTGTTGAAATTTTGAAATTTCAGGAAATATTCGCAACAACTATTTTTTCCAAATCCATTTTTATTTTCAAATGGATCATCATAAATTAGGTTGCGCGGTAATCTTGTGAAAATGTCTGTAAGACTGTCATAATCCATTTTTCATAATTCCAATACTTTTTACTGCTTTAATCAAAATTTGATAGCCTCCAGTAAAGATTTGCATCGTCGCCGCATATGACTGTGCGTTTCAAAGTCTACATGAGAAAACCTAAAATCTCTCTATACATTTTTGGAAATGTAATATCAAGCTCTGTTGAAATATGCGGGAATATACAGGGTGTCTCATTGAAAAAAGTAGTTTTTCACCAATAAATATTGATATTCCATTAGAAGAAAATGAGTTTTTCCCCATTGAAATCTTCGTTAAAAGTTTATTTTGTGAATGTTGTCATTGAAACAAGAAATTTTTGATAGGAAAATAGTTACAGCAATTTTTTGAAAATGCACATTTTCGAAAAACATGCTGTAACTCAAAATCGATTATAAATATCGATATGCGGTTGTCATCATTAACCGCATCACCATTAACTTCATCATATAATTTGACCCTCAGTTACAGCTATCAGTTTTCATCTATCTAGTTTGAAAACAAGGGTTTCCATTCAAAAGTCTCTGATCCTTTACAAATTCGCCAAAGTCAGATACATAGACAATCAAAAATTTATTTTGATATGCCTCATTAACAGTTGCTCACAAATTCAAGATAGATAATGAGCTACAATCTGAAACTTGATCACATTTCAGAAATACTTTTTTCAAACGAAAGGGCACTTATTTCGAACAGACCGGGAAAAAGCATACGAATTGATTTTTTATATTTTCGAAGAGAAAATCAACAATGATTTTTTTATTGAAATCTGTTTTTTTTCTTGATACTTCCAAAATCAGATTGCAATTCCAGGAACAAAACAATAAAACATGTTGAGTTGATTGAAGTAAAACAATGATGATTATGACTATCTCGATTTAATTTTTTTTAAATAATGAAAACCAAACATTGCGCTGATGAAAAATTTCGATTTTTACTCCATCATAACCATCGTCATGTGTATGTATCATGTATCAGCTCATGCTGATATTTTCTTGAAATGAAAGCAATCACCTAGTTTAGGAATTGCTCACACGTGTTGGAATACTCATGAAGTGCCATTGGGAGGGCTAGAAATTGGACGAAACGGACTTCTCTCTCAATATACCCGAAGGCGATTCCAACATCCCTACACGAGTTCTGCATTAGCCAAAGAAACCCTATGAAAGTAGAGCAGTGTCACTTACACTGATTCTACTTTATGTCCACAAGAACGTGAGAATGCAGACCCGGCCCCAGTTTTTATTCGAAAAAATTCGTAATAGTATGTTGAGGCGCACTTTGTGAATGAATTGTATATGAAAATTGTATATGAATATATCATTATTAAATTCATGGAAAATAAGAATATGTAGATACAAAATAATGAACAGTTTACATATAACGTATTATGAATCACAAGGCAAGACCTCGTTAATCCTCAGCTCGCACTAGTTGCGACTTTTGCGAGTTGTTGTTCGTAGGGTGGTGACAACTGGTCAACAAAAAAAAATTCAAATAGATTTTCAAACGGTGTCCCTCTGAAGAAGTAATATTTTTTACAAATTTTTATTGATGGAAAATTCCGAATCTTTTGGGAACTAATACATCAAAAATGTGACCGGTTTTCATTACACTCGAGCTATTTTCAACGAATTACCGGAAATTTTTTGAAGAAGAAATGAAAATTCGTGAAACGACCAGAAGAATGTTCTCTGATAACAATAAATAGTTAATTGATTTTGTTAGAAATTTCATTTTATTGAAGAAGTTGAAACTGCAATTACAATAATTCCAGACTCTCCGAAAGAGTTCTTCACTTGTTTTGCTAACAAAGTTATCATCATTAAAAGATGATCAAAATGAGGTACTTGAAAAGTGTTCTCAATAGAGTGTTTCCAAAAACTATAACCGAAAAATACAGAATCAAACTTTCAACGAATTTCATTGCGATCCTTTACGAATACAATACACTTAACAACTTTTGTTAGTTTTGATGATGGAATTTGAAACAAAAACATTGAAATTTGTTAGTTTCTGAAGATAAATAGAAACAAATTCCTGAACAAATTTCGGATTCAGAAAATATTATTTCTTAGAAAATGAAAATAGAAATTTGGATGATGTTCATAAAGAAGACTAGTTTTCTTTAAAATTGAGGGAATACAATAAGCAAATGAGTAATTTCAATAATGTAGTTTTTTTAACTGAATGATATATGTTTTAATGGCAAATAAACATTTCTCTATTGATCCTAGCGGTTTATAAAATCATTCTTCCAAGATACTTTATCGAATCGAATTATATTTCAGGTTTCACTCTGATTTTCATCGATTTCAAAATTCACGAATGTAGAAGCTGAATCAACTGATGAAAAATATGTTGAGTCTATAATTGAAGCGTTTATATACAGGGCTATTCAAATTCGTTCCTGTACATGGGGATCTCGTAAACAAGAAGAGATAGAGTATCGGTGATATTATGGCAAAGTTGCGTATTTCAGAGAAATCAAATTCAATTTTATATTTCGAGATTTTTATGTAATATTCGATTATAATTGTGTGAATTATTCTCTTTTGAATTACGGCCCTGGAAATTGACTGACTGAGTTGAATAAACACACAATAGCAACTTTCACGTCTTCCTATGTACCGTAGAGTTTTTCGAGAGTTTTTTTTCATTTTCAGATACCTATTCATATCTTTTTCATTGCTTTGAGCGTTTTCTACAATGAACTTCGAATAAGAAAACCTTTTATGATTATCTGAAACATATCTACAACAAAAAATATATTATATGTGTTTTGATGAGTAAGAGAAAATGGCAGCAATAATAACATCCGAAACCAACACTATGATTATAATGAAAATTGAAATGAAGTAAGTAATTTATATTCACAAAAAATTAATTGTGCAATAAATATTCGAATTGGAGTCCTTCCATTTCGAGATAAATAATGGGACAATAAGATGATCTGCAAGATCACCAGATCTTACTATTTTGGACTATTTTCTATGGGG
>WOGO01004325.1:0-13370 GCA_015342085.1 Leptinotarsa defecta | reverse complement strand
ATTTTTTGCTCCGAACTGGTTTATTTTGGGCAAAAAACCCAAGAGACATTTTTTGTTTAGAATGAAACAGGCTATTCGGAAATAAAATTTCAAATGGTAAACAAATAATAAGACAAAAAGTTACATTGGGAATAAATTTTAGGGGTTGCGTTTTCCACCCCTTATAACCATGAGGTAAACCAAATAAATTTCTGACTAAGTGTCTTTTTGGTAGGACAAAACGTTAGGTTAATTTCAATATTGTAACTTTTTTAGTGCTTGTGAAAAAAATTGTTATACAAATTTTATGTACCCCCTTTAAGGGGCTGTATCTTGACAAGGGATGCTCCAAAGAAGTTTCTTAATTAGAAAGATTCTATCTTTTTTTCGATGAGGAATCGCCTCTTCAAATGTTTTACACTTATTGAGTTACACGCTGTATTTACGAAGAAATAAAGAGTCAAACAAGTTGGAAGAAACTACTCGCTACTAAAAATTATTCAATTTTTGATTGAAAAAATATTGTTGTTGTTGTCTTTTTTATGGAAATCTATATCTTCAAGCTTCATATTATTTATAATTGTATATAATAACTAGTCTTATAGGAATGATTGTCAGTTCCCCAGATTTTTCAGTGAGTCCCACTTGAAGCAAAATAACGATTTCATCAGTACCTATATACTCATTTCTTCATTTCACTATTTTGGTTCACTTGTATAGCACTGAAATAATTACTCTCTGCAATTTTGCATTCTCAAATAAGAAGATGGAAATTTCTGGAGTGTTCCTGATTCTATTACTTTCTTTAGTTACCTTGATGCATCCAGTATAATCGCGAAAAAGGATGCTGACGTGCCCTTTGCTAATCGCCAGGACCATATTGTAACAGCTTCCATAATCGAAATTTCATTTAAAGCTGCTCCTCAGCCACTCGAAGTTGTTCAGCCCAGATTTATGTTGCTCTTAGATTTCTATTTTCGTTTCAATATTATTCACTAGGCACTTCTTTAGTATGGTAGATTGCTTTGTAATCTAGGCTGGTGTAATGCCCGGATTTGCTGGACTTCAGAGGATGGATCAACTTTTGGCCAGTTCTGTTGAATAATTTTCAAGGATTCCCAATCACGATTCACTAGCCTACTTCTCAATGTCGCAACTTTTTACAATACGAATGGATTTTAGCACCTCGTTGGCGGAGAAGTTGCAAGACCAAATCTATAATTGATTCCACTTTTGTGAATGATAATCCATATACAAGTACCTAACCTTCACATATGTCAAAAATTCCATTATCATATAATATATTTAAAGCCGTTCAAAATAGAACACAAAACAGTTTTTATTCAGAGGTTGAATTTATACTTGAACCTTGGCGTAGAACTGGCAGCTTTCCAACGTTTAACGTTGAAAACGAAAATTGCACCTGATATTGGCCGTTACATCACATAAAATATATTGAACCTAAAAATCTGGAAAACTCCGGAAAAGATTCTGTTGCGTTAGCCGTTATTTTTGATGAATGTCCCGAGGAAATAGGAAAGGAACGGCGAATGGAAACATTGCCGATTAACATTTCCGACAAACTAGAGAATGAAGTATTCTCCCGTTCACTTGGAATTTCTAGAGAAGCGATTAGCATAATTTGCAATGCATATTCGTTCCTGAATATTTCATTCGAAGAATAACAGAAGTGACACAAATACAAACAAGGTTGTTATCACAGGAGGCAAACAATAACTTTGGTTTATGAGACTCAATAAAAACAGAGATGTTTGGGTTTGTATCCGATAGCAGTTTGGAACCGATCTAGGACGAATTTGTCAGAAATATTCCAACGAAATGAATATGAGTACAGTCAACTCTTAAGTAACTTAAATATAAAATCATTGGAAGATAGGAGAATTCCTATGAACTTGAGTTTCCCCTTCAAATTAATACATAGAGAAATAAACAGTCCAGAAATACTTAAACTAATAACTTTTCATATCGAACAAAAAGGTACAAGAAATCCTGACATTTTTCATACAATTTGTTTCCATACCAGTTCACCACTTATGCTTTGAACAGTCCGATTCCTCGTATTCTGAAGCTGGGAAATCAATATCATAATAACTTAGATCTGTTTAATGTATCATTTCAGATCTTTAGAAATCAATTGGAAAGGCTATAGCGATTTCAAATATTTTCTTTACCTTACCATTTTCTTTGTGAGTACCAGATTTGTTACATCTTTTTTCTTGTAAGTACCAGAATTGTTTCATCTTTTATTAATGTAACCACTAGACGTAAGGATTAATTATTATTTTGTATTTCACACTTCGCTGAATGTTTTGTAGAATTGTTTATTGTAATGTAGACATCAGACATGAGTATTCAAAAATACTTTGTAGTTCCTCACATTTCCGTTGAATAAATAAATAAATAAATATTTGTTATCCTGAATCTCAGCCATGCACTAATTTTATCAAACTTTCTGATACCTTCTGCTTCCGCTTTCTGCTTCGATAAGTTTTTGGCACAATCATGTCGCTGGAATTGCGAAGGCTGCTTCTCAAGAGCTTAGAACACCGTTCCGAACCAGAAAACTGTACACACCTCTGCAACTTTTTATGCTTTATAAAGCACAGATCAGACCTTCCTAGGAGAATTATACTTATGTATGTAGCTCCGCCCCCAAACATACCCTGAAGTTCCTGGATTCCATCCAGAAAAGAACCATCCGCCTGATTGAAGACGCGAACATAACGTGCAACCTTGACAGCCTGGAACATCGAAGAAAGGTTGGAGATTTATCTCTTTTCTATAGATAGATTCACAAGAAGTGTTCAAGTGACTTGGCGCATTTGATTCCACCAAGAGCAGTAAATATCAGAAATACGCGACGGTCTGTGGCTGTTCATCGTTTTGAGGTTCAAGTCAGTATACCTCGAACTTCACTGTTTAAGAACTCTTTCATTTGGAAAGCTACGTTTATGTGGAATAAACTTTCTGATCACGTTTTTTCGAATGGATTCATTCTTCAGCGATTCAAATCCAATGTGAATCGCTACTTTTGCACAGGCACCGATCTTAGAGCATCTTAATAATTTTTCTGTAGTGCTTGTGTTTTGTCAAAAAAAAACTAGAGAAAATATAATCGCTAATGTATTATCATTTGCAGCCATAGAACACCTAATTACCATCAGACGAATCCATGAATAAAATTACAGTACCAATCTGGTCTTTTTGGCGAATACACCATTTATTGTTTAAAACACATAATACATTTGAATTTTTTTCGGAATGTTAATTTTTTTTCGTTCCAAAAAATTACAGTGTTTTTGTGAATCCTCGACTTTTTAGAAAGTTGAAGCAAAGTTCATAGTTCTTCCAAATAAAGCATACTATCACATTGGATCGGTCTGAATTTTTGAAAAACTATGTATGTAAATGGCTTTCAAAACTGTTCGTAAGCTTCAACAGGAATGACGGAAAACGAAGAAACCTGGGATTTATGAAGTATATTGTGATTAAAATTATGTTGGTCAAACAACTCAGTTTAAGAACCAAGTTCTGAAAACCATAGAAGTCTACAGTTGCTACAGAATGAATGAGAAATGTTCGCAATTGTTGAGACAAGTATACGACAACCGTCTTTTAGAGGTTTTTGAAAGTTCAGAAATCGAAATAGAAAGAATGACATCTATGAACAGTGATATAAGTTCCATTCCAAAAAGTCAGTTGTTTGCTTCCCTACGTAATAATTACAAGTGGAATCCAGGAAAATATTATGTATTATAACAAGTAGTCATTAGTATAATAATTAGGCGTTAAAATAAGTCTGAAAAACCAAAGAAGGCTCAGGATGTGGAGTTTACTCCAGATCAATAAGCCTAAGGATCAAGTGGGGAATGGTAAAAATACCAGCGTAGTTTAAACAGAACTGGCTGGTTCTCAATCGCCAGAAAAGAAATAACCAGAAAGGAAATTTCTGGTAAAAACATAACAATCTGCACTGATAGTAGACAAGTCCTATTAACTATGATCAGACAACGTATTACCTCAGGGGTAGTACTAGAGTGTCACCAAGATTTAGCCAAAGCCTCGGTAGATAATAGCATTATCCTGATGTGGGTTAAAGGGCACGACATGAGTAGAGGTAGTCGCATTGCTGACTCTTTAGCCAAGCGGCTGGACTAAAAATTTTAGGACCCAGTGGCACCTACGGCCTAATGACTTCGAAAATTGCGGAACTAGCCAAATTTTACACCCATGCTCAATCCCTGAAGAGATGAGACCTGTCCACCTTCCTGAAAAGAACAGGATGGAGATAACCTAAGAGGACAACTCCTTAAGAGGATGTACAATGGGTCACATGTGGCCTAAGTGTTGTGGGCCTATACTCACCCTCCCTACTCTTTAGAAACAGTCTAAAAATTATATCGAGGAGACATGCATACGTATAGAAAAATAAATATTGTGAAACAAAAGACGTTTTATTAGGTGGCGATTTAAAGAACTGCACACTTTATGAAGACTTTTGTATCAAAGATGACATAACATTTTTAATACAAGTTAAATCCGAGGGCATTGATGAATTATGGAATATCGATGACTGTGCCATTTGATAGTTTCATTGGTTTACTCAGAAAAGACCAAATACTCAAACTAAATTTTTGCATTGAACCACTTTGTTTGCAGAGATTGAATCTTTCTGTATTTCTGAAAACAATTTCATCAAAATAAACAATTTCTGTCGTGGATTTTATTGAATGTGATCTTCGAAAACATAATATTGGCAACTTTTCAATGACATAAATATCAACAGAATGTTCTAAGCAATACCAGTCTAGAAAATTTCAAGGATGACCTTCAACAGGAGCTTGAAGTGAAGGCACTATGAATTATTTGTCGATGTATATTCAATGCCCTTGAATTATAAAGTAAATTTCCAATAAAAATATTGATACTGAAACTTCTATGCTGAGTTTTATGACAGATGAGCTGAATAAATAAATGTAGCATATTAAACTAGAGACAAATTCCAACAATGTGGTGGATTCCAGATCATAAACAAAAGACACTAGTTTCCGGTTAGTTTAAGAGGGTCTCATGCAAAAATTACATTCAGTAAAGTCACGTTGAATAAAAATAACACATGAAGAAAGTACACGCACGTAAAGGATGACTGCAGTAGGTCAGATGTCAATCTTGCTGAAGTGTCCATCAGCAGGTTGTGGTCCACTCAGGATAACTGGACTTCTGCTTTATAATGCTGCTATGGGTGGGTGGACGAATCATGAATGATAATATCTGTATGTGCTGGTTTACGATGAATTCAAAAATCATGTTTATTGTTAACTCAATTTATCGTAAACCAGCACATACAGATACTATCATTCACAATTTGTACACCCAACCGTATCAGCACAAAGCAGCAGCATTCAACAGTATGATCCACAGACTGATAAATGTTCCCTTGTCAGATGCAAATTCCAATAAAGAACTGAACCTAATAAAACAAATAGTCGTCACCAATGATGACGATAGCAGTCTAATACACTCTATATTATCAAAAAAGTTAAACAGACAAACTTTTAAGGAAGTTTACCCAATTCGAAGAGATGAGGATAAAAGTTATAGAATCTCAACCTCTTTAGGCCACTACGACTATTTCATATATTTTGCACAACAAAGATGTAAATATTGCTTTCAAAATCAACAACAACTCAGGCTTGCACTTTAGGAATAACAAAGATTAAAGTTCAGTTTCAGAAAAATCAGGAGTGTATAAATTATCATGTGGGTCACTTCCGATGTTTTCTATAGGTCAAACCGGAAGAACGTTCGAAGCCCGCATAAAGGAACATGGAAATATTTTTCAGAATGGATAAATAAATGAGTTCAAAAACTCTTAATATCGTATGAACGATCAAATTGAACTGGATAATTCGCCATTATTGAATCTGTTTATTTCCAGGTATGTATCTTTACGGTAGAAGAAAAAGTTGATTAACGCTTCTATAATCAATTGTTTTGGGACACCCTGTGCATCAATTTTGAGAAGCATTTTCTGGTGACTCACTCCTTCAATGCCATTCACGAAATTTTGACATGGTTTCCAAAACGTTTTGATGACTAATAACATTCTTGTGGTGTTTGTTATTGATTTGATAGGTACTATGAATAAAATAAGCATGATATGTTGAAGTGTTTGTTTTTATTGAATTTTATAACGGTCTGGTCGTTTGGTATTCTAATTGTAGTAGTAATACTTGGTTTGTTTGGAGAGGGATTAGTAAATGCGGAAGTGGTAGGAATGTTTTGACTGCAGGGCCAATAGGTGTAATAAAATTAGCTGTGTGCTTCTTTGAGTCTTCGAGGTTTCAGTGTCGATAACACCAAAGTTATTCGTTTTGTCGCTATGATTGTTTCAGTGAGCTCAATTTAGAATACACAAATGGATATTTCACTATAAAGGTAAAATGAAACTCGAACATGAGTTTCAAGTATTGAAAGAGTATATTATCTTTTGCTCCATCATTCTTTCTGCTTTTTTCAAATCATCAAATGTTCTTGTTCAATCTGTAAAATGTCTCATTTTGTTGTATTGTCCTCTTCAGTTTTTACGAACATTTTAAGATAGAACAAACTGTACAAATATGCATTGAACAGATCCTGAAAAGCCGATTTTTATATGTTTTCGTTTTTTAATTTTCATTCTAATGATGGCGTTAAGTGCAGATACACGTATCAATAATTGACGGAATATTCTAAATGAAAAAGTAGATCAAGATTACTCTGTAATAAATGTGGAAATGGGTTTCATCACTCATTTGCTGTAGAAATCAAACTGAAATGCATTAAAATTAAAAGAAAATTGAAAGTGCTATGATCTAGAACAAAATGTACTTGCTTTTAAATTAGGAAATCCTAATGAAATTAACTCAGATCAATTCAGATGGGAAGTTGCCCTCTTAGGGATGCTACTCGAAAACACAACCCCTGGTTTGCTGGAAAAACAATTAATAGAGGAAGAAAAACAATAAAATAACTGTAGAAAGAGAATATGAAGAAGATCCTATAGATGACTCATATAAGAACATTTCCACAACCAAAAACTAGATGAAGAGAATAGTTTTGGTCCAGCTAAGGCAGTAAGTTTTGAATATAAATTGCCTGAGGGGCGGATGTCCCCTGAACGAGCTGTTATCTATGTTTTTGATTCATCTATACACCAAATCATTCACTTCTCACAAGTATATATAAGTCTCACAAGTGTATGTTTCATGTGGCTAGTGAATATTTATGCTAGCACACACAAGTGCAACTAGCTAGTATCATGGCTATCTCAGCATTTTCCAGATGTTGCTTCCAGGTCAGCTTCGGAGCTAATGTCACTCGAACGTGATTGTATATTTTTGCTTCTAAGTTTAAGTAAAATGTTTGGAGAGGCTCATGTAGGGCTCCTCTTTCTCAATTCAACTCATAATAATATAATAATCGAAACCTACTACATTCGTCTCTTTCTTTATTACAACTGTCCTGGATTAGATTACCTAAGTTATTTACATAGCCCAATATAGTAACTTACTTTTACAGTTTATTGTGAATTTCACTATCAGAGACTTACAAAATTTTCACAGTTGTTTCGCTGTACAAAACCTTCATTAAGCAGGAATATAAATTACTTCAAAATTATAACCATTTCATACCCTAGAAACGCTGTCACCTACGCCTCAATCACATAATTCTAGGCTAGATTTATCTTACTGAAAAACGCGGATACCAAACTCAACTGACTAATTAGAAACAGGCAAAAATAGGTAGAATAAGTACAAACAAGTCAATAAATTAATGATTATTACATAATAGTTATTCTAGAGGGTCTAAGTGTGACCATCTGATGTGAACAAATTCAACAAAACGAGCTATTTGATTCAATCTGATTGTTTAGATTGGGAACTTTTGTATTTAACTTTAAGTTCCATACTTTCCAGGTTGACTTTCGAAGCTTTCTTGTAAAAATGAAGGGTTTTGAATTCATTATTGAATTCATGTCTCTCTGTCAGGTGGTAATAAATCAACCAAGCTACTTTGAAAAGCATCATAAAACACATACATATTGAACCAGATTTAGGAATGATTTTTTTATATCCGATACATAAGAAATCTCTGTATGAAAGAAGTATTGTTTACAGTGCGATTAAATCTTTTACCTCTCTCCCACATGATATAAGAGACATTGGGACAGCCAGCAGTTTTCTCAAGTCTTTGAAAGAATGTTTATGCAATCTAGATCCTTAATTAACAGTCCATTTTAAATTTTATTTTATTAACGCTATACTTATATGTGCATGTGAAATGCTTTATTTAAATTTTGTATCTTATTACCCTTTTTATTTTTGTTTACTGACTTACATTATTCTGTAGAAATAAATGAATATCTACCTATCTATATGTCTGAGTTAAATTAATTTTCCATTCAAGAAACTATTTCCAGAATGCGTGCTTCATATTTTCCTTCAGTTTGACCTATGTCAGACATCAGACATGAATTACAGGACAATTTTTAAAATTCTCACCTATCTGACATCAAACTTTTGTCTTTGTTACTTTCAAGCATACTAAAATTATTATTGATTTCATACGCCAGATTAACACTTTCATTTTTCGAAAAATTAGAAATATTCATACGAGGATATCCCAAATGTTCTTAAATTTTTCTCCTCGTCTCTTAGAATCAGTAGATTTTCCTCCGTGGCTGGACTTTATATATTTTTGGACAGTGAGAATTATATTAGATTGCTATCATAACCATTGTTGATGGCAATTTCAATTCATCAGGGAAAGTGACTGGGGAATGTTCTTTTGTCTGGCGAAAATTTCACTGAAGAATTGAAATTAATAAAACAAACTGCCGTCAACAATAGATAGAATAGCAAACTTATGAATTTTTACTGACCAAACAACCATATATTCAAATGGGGAGATGTAGCCTCATTCTAAGAAACGAAGAGAAAAATTACAGATTATGAACTTATTTGTGCGAATCTGATATGCTCTTCTTTAACTTTTGAAAAAATGTATAAATTGTTTGAAGTTTATAAACTGTCGTATGGTTCATGTCTGATGTTTCACATAGGTCATACTGATAGAACATTTAAATCACGCATAAAAGAACATAGAAACACTTTCCTGGGGAAATGAACCCTAGGTATGCTGTTCACATACTCACAGAGGGACATGAGTTTTATCAAGGAATCGAAAGTATTCACAAAATCAGTTGATACCTCAAGAAGAGTACTTCGACTACGCCACTGATGATGACTGCCGCAGTTGCAGTTGAAATGTTTGGAGATTGTAACCAAAGAAGACCAAGGCAAAATCCAGAAACCAACCAAAACATTGATGCCAGCCGAGAAAGCCTACATTCCTATACTTACAGTCCTGCTTTGAAATGCGATCAAATCTTTTCAGGGCTAAATAGTTGAATGTTTTGTTTTTCATAGCTGATAAACTATTCTATTATTGAAATATAAAAAAGTATACAATAATAATGAAACAGTTGAATTCTTTGTACCGCTAACAGGCGTCCCTGAAAATGAACAGAAACAAACAGCTGCCTTGGCGGTCAATAAGCAGCGTCGCGATGCCCGAGGACGTCGTCGTCGTCGAGCGGATTGAAGCATGGCCCAGATTGCCGCCGGTCGCTATTTTAGTGGCACTGTGACCCCTTAACACTTTTTTGACTGTTGCCAGATCGTATATTCCAGCAAAGTGAGTATTATTTCTATTTTTTCCGTTGAGAGTGTTTAGACGACAGACAGTTTGGAGGCAAGTTTATACTGAGGTCATACATTGATTATTTATTTCGTATTTGAATGATACTTCATCGCGAGTTTAGTGAAAATTTCTTATTTGAATGCGTTATCATTAATTTTCATCAAGTATCGGACAATTCCAACACATACATTACAGTATTTATCCAGAAGTGCTACCCATCAAAACAAGATATGCAGGTATATTCTCTCAAAGGATTTGTAACCCAAAAAAGATATATAACTAACTATAGCATCCCCAACATCCCGAGTAGAGAGGATTAGATCTTCCGGAAGGAGGAAATATTAAGAGCGAGTAGATCTGGTTTTGGTAATAAAACTGCTGAAACCATTTTTTACTACTTTGGGAGTCTTCTAACTTGTCTGTTTGTTCCAAATCTGCGGATAGCCCTGCAACCTCGTCAGCTTATTGCGCAGCATTTCTCCGTATTTTTCAGGACATCCATTCCAACAATCATGTTTTCTGTAATAGTGCATTCACAAACCAGTCTCAATATCAGTTTATTAGTACCCCAAGTGCAGCATGTCTATCTGAGACATCGTCTGAGACATCAATTCAAGCCTGGAACACTGATGACAGAAATATAAAGGGAAGATTAAAAAGTCAATTGAGTGGTTCATTGTTCCCGTTTTCCCATACAAGTAAGTCTTTGCACTCAGCTCAGTTTGTCAATAGTGATCGTGGTGTTCTGTGACCACCAGACTATTGATGCATATGTTATCATGGGTTCAATCATCATGATGTAGAATCAATACATCATACGTCTGGTTCAAGCCCCCATATTGGCCAGCATTAGGGCCTCCTTCACCATTTATTTAACTTTTTCTAGATATTGATTCTAGGTCAGCCTGGAATCTAGTATTACTCCCAAATAATTGACTCCCCTTGACAAATGTATCTCTTCAGAGATCCAGAAGTTCTAGGCTGTTTCTTTTGCTCTTCATCTAGTACATTATCCACCTTGGACTAGGACGACTAAGTCGTCTGTATAGCCCAGTACTTTATGTCAAATATGGTCCCTTCATGAGTAGTTGTCCAATCTTTCTCTGAGCTTGTAGTCAATTCACCTGCAACTTATGTCATCGATCTCTCTTCTCCTAAATGCCATGATGATAAGAAGGTATTATTAAATGCGAATTCTTCATTCAAGAAAGCAGCTGAAAGCTGACTCCTCACAAAAGAGGAGTTTTCATATGACTAGAACCTACAGGCTTTGCCAAACAAACACTGTTCCAGAGTTCCAGACCTTTGGCAAAATTCTATAGGATTGGCCCATTTTGAGGCATTAAAACATATTTGGAAGTATGTAACCATACAGTTGTTAAATTACAGCAGGAATTTTCAATAGTCATAGAAAACCCTCTTTTAATTTTTTTTTATATCACACCAATTTTTAGGTTTTTTCTGAAGTAGTTGTTGGAATGTTGGCATTTCTCTCATTCGGAGTATCATTCAAGAATGGATTTTATTTCGAAATATTCCTATATAGGTCATAGAAAAAGTATGGTATTCTATCCGCGAGACATGGCTATTAATTGATCGAATGATTCACGAAGCTCGCCTTACGTTCGAGTCGACAAATTTAAGTTTCAAGAACTCAGGCTCGTTGAACAATATACTAATTCATTATATTGAAAAATTTTTCTGAATATATTATCGAATATTCGGTATAAATATATTCATATTAAGCTAAACTATTCAATAATTTGTTCACTAATAGTATGTTCGTAGTTGAGGATAGTTATTAAAGTCCCTTACCTTTCTGAATTGTGTCTATATGACTGTCAAAATTCAATATTTCATCCAGTGTATCTCCTAAATCTGTTGTTTTTCATCAGCGTCAGCCGATATTTAATATATATGTCGAGTGAAGATTATTCGATTGATTTTTTTCAATATTTACTGAGAATTTATGTTTGGCAAAAAGTGGAGAATCTGTCAATATAGAAAGATTGCAGTTTGTCGGCTGTAATGAGGTGTATAATTTTCATTCCAACAACATATGATACAATTTGTGAAAACTCCATCATTTTTAACGTCACCAAGGTAAGTGCTGAAGAGTAGAAGAACATTTCAATGTGAATGACATACTCAAATAATTTTCCGGCTAGGATCAACAAAAAAATGGGCCTGTATTGGAGATATTTCTAGAGTCCATGTTGGAGAACACCTCAAAAATTCTCTTCAGACCCTGAAATTTAGTATTCCTAAGGGTTATAGTTGCATCACTATGCTCCTGCATATCGTTGATGAAATCATTAGGACTAGAAATCAAGGTTTGTGCACCGTACGGGAACTACTAGAGTTCAATCGTGCCTTTGATAAAATGAATCATGATTTCTTCTTGGCTATTTAGTTTCTTCTGAATTTTCACATACTAGGTTGCCTATACTGATTCGGCTGTCAGGGTATTGTTTTTGGCGATTGTGGAATCTTATCAATTGAGTTTTACCGGCGTTGAGAAATAAAGAATTCATTCCACACCAAATGGTAATTTTCTGTAGCACATTTTTACATTTGTCAGCTGAAACTTCTTCTGACTCGCCGGACACGATCAGTGAAGTATCGTTCACATATATCGTTACAAAAATATCTCTCATGACTGTGTCCATTTCATGTATGTACAGCAAATACGGTACCAGACCAAATACCAATCCTCGTGGCACACCCATGGAAATCTCCGCTTAATCGGAGCTTTCAAAAAACGTTTGAATCCAATCAAATGCTACCCCTCTTATACTATAAGATACAATTTCGATATCAGATTTATATGATTGACACAATTGAAGGCCCTGCTCAGGTCGCAAAAAATGCCTACAGGCATAATATTTGATGTGTACAAGTTTCAACTATTGATTTTAAGTTGTATTTCTCCAGAAACAATATGTAAAGGAAACGAATACTTCATACTGGAAAGGGACATCGGGATAATTGTACAGCCAGTTAATAGAAAGAATAGTAAACATGGCAAGTGGTCCTGTTTGTATTAGAAACTTGTGGTACGAACACGGTGGTGATGTCTTGAAGACAGAAGCAGTTGTATGGTGAGCTCATTTGGGTTGTTGATAATTTGAAATACTAAGGCTTCATTTTCCACGATCCAGGAAGAATAGCTCCACGAGAACGTCAGAGAGAACCGTCAATGGAAAAGCTTTATTGCCTAATGTTGAAAATGTTACCAACCATAAATATGATAAACACAACACAAAACCGATATTCAGACTAACAAAAATCATCAGAGTCTAAAGACCCCAAAGAACCTTTGCCACACCGGGATATATCAAACCCTAGTAGCTATGGATTGGCTTATACTGAAACCAAGAAAACAAGTGTTAGGACCTCTGAACATGAGAGACAGTGTCACCTTGGGCTTTCCAAGAAATGAGTAGTAGAAACGTAATAGTGAAGAGATCCAAGGGTTTCACAGAACTCAGAACTACTAGTAAAGATTATACAGCGTGAGTCACGGTCGATGGTAGGTTAGACGTTTCTAGAAAACGCAAAGCATGATTTTTCTGAAAATGTCACCTCTCACATTTCCTTACCTGTTCTATCGATCTAAAATATTT
>WOGO01004324.1:0-13372 GCA_015342085.1 Leptinotarsa defecta | reverse complement strand
CTTACGCCAATCTTTACAAAAAATCATCAATAATAAATTCGAAGATATTACTTGGAGTCAAGCTACTCTCCCAGTTAACTCTGGTGGTTTAGGTATTCGATTACCCTCATCCCTCTCACTGCCATCATTTCTTTCCTCTTATAACAGTTCTCGTCATTTAATCAACTCCATTTTTTCCAAATCTTTTTCTGAAATTTGTGATGCGTATTACTTTAATGTTGGAAATAAATGGTTATCTTGAACGAAAAATACCCTTCCCAAAAATAAAAAGTGTCAGAAAGCCTGGCTTTATCCAATGATCAATTTGGTTCATAATCAACTTCTTGAGTCAGCTGAACGTTCCGATATTCAAATAGCTGTACTCAAAGCTGTTATGTCCAAAGAATCTGGTGCCTGGCTGAATGCTCTTCCTGTGGCTTCTTTGGATACTCTCTTAGATGATGCATCTTTTAGGATTCAGATAGGTCTTCGGTTAGATTTTTCAGTTTGTGTTAGTCATAAATGCAGATATGGATCCACTGTAGAAGAGAATGTTTACCATGGCCTGAGTTGTAAATTCAGTTCTGACAGGTTTTCAAGACTTTATTCCATTATTGATCTTATAAAAAGAGCTCTAGCCACTGCGCTACGTCTAACTCCATTGGTGCAGCTGCTATGATTGCAGAAAAATCCAAATTTCGGAAATACTCCACTTTGCTGAGTTCCTACTATTTCTTTCCTGTTGCTATTGAAACCTTTGGTGTTTTTGTATCTCATGCTTGTGAATTGTTGAAAGAAAGTGGTAGAAGAATGATGAATTCTATCGATGACAATCGATCTCAATTCAAAGAATTAGTATCGCCATTCAAAGAGGTAATACCACATCGATATTGGGTACTCTTTCATCATTTTCCAATTGTCTCAGAACATGCAGAGGAAAATAAACAAGTTCTGGAATTATCATTCACAAATTCAAAAAAAAAAAATAACATGAATATATCTGATTCAGTTTCAAGAAATTCAACTTTAAATTCCTCATTCCGTTGATCTAATAATGGGAAGAATCATCGCTACAACACAATTAGATCAGTGATACATTCCTCAAACAAAACCCTTGGGCTTAATGGCTTGAAAAATATTGGCAACACCTGTTTCATGAACAATGTTTATCGAATACGAGATGGTTACTGGAATACTTATTTGAAAAAGGATGAGTACATGAAAGATATTAATACTAATATTTCTAATACGGAGGGTGCTTTATTCAAAGCTTTCGCAGAAGTTATAGTGGTCAGAAGATTAATTTGATAGAGCAGTGAACACAGTCTCCTTAAAAAGTCAGATTCAGAGATTTGCCCCTCGATTCATGGGTCATGCGTATCAAAACGCCCAGGAGTTCCTTCGTTATCTTTTAGAAGGTTTACGTTAATAGAATTACTGAGATTAATGAAACACAGATTAATGAAAAATTGAGCGACAACGGAAATGCACAAGAGTCATGGCTGAATTATTTGAGTACATATAACTCTAAGATTGTAGATAATTTCATTAGTCAATTGAAATCCACGATGGGATTTATCACCCCACCCCATACCACAAGGAACTGGCCAATTGACTTTATCATGAAGAACCGACGTGTTCAAGTGGCGAGTAAAGAAGAGTAAGTTTTCCCGTATTTTAGTCATTTATTTCAGAAGATTTTCTCTGACAGAAAGATTTAGAGGCAAGCGAAATGTTGCCATCGAATTTTCTCTAGATGGATTACATATGAACCATTATGCAGCAGACAATTTGACTCCTTGTCGTTATAATCTATATGCACTTACGAATCACAGTGGGTCTCCATACAGCGGACATTATACAGCATTCTGCAGATATACTGGCACGTGGCACGAATACAATGATGACTATGTTGCCACATAGTCATACGATCAATAAGGATCTGTTCGATTCGGCCGTTACTTGATGAAGATCCATAGTAATTCCATAAACTATACCTCACGATTTGATCTCCACAAAAGTTTGTGGAAATCTTTACAAACTTTTGTGGAGATTAAATCGTAAGGTGTAGTTTATGAAGAAGAAATCAATAAGAAGTATTAATTTAATGTTATGCGCGGCTTGCAAGAAGTAATACGAAGGAAACGTCCGGTATTGTGGAAAAACAATTAATGACTTTTGCATTTTGGTCGTTATAGATTGTTCATAATTTTTGGCCTAAAACAACATCATGTATTAACCACCGTATTTACCAGATTTGGCCGTCTGCGACTTTTTCTGATTCCCAAGAATAGAGAGACTCATGAAAGGGCAGCATTTTGCGATAATTGAAAAGATACAACCGGATCGCTCACCAAAAAGTATCAGAACTTCTTCGAAGATCTATATATGGGGGACTACTTTGAAGGAGGTGAATAAATGAATAATTTCTGAATAAAACTGAAAATTGACCTTAATTTTGAACATAGTACTTGCAAATGAACAAAAAAATTCTCTTTAAACGAAAATACATTACCTGGCGAATAAAACTATTGTGCATTATTTACCTATATAAAGTCAGATAGTCGAGATTTTTTCAACAGTAACAGAAAAAAGTGTTTTCTCATCTAGCCCTATTGCACGTTTCAAAACATATAGGCTCACCATAAAGCTCCGCTTCAAAAATTATTTAATTTATTTTCATTTTTGAATCATATAATTACAGCAACGTGAAAGATATCAGTAACCGAGAGATAAATATCTCAATATCAGTCATACAGCGGGCGGGCGGTCAAGTTCAGATATTCTTATGGTTTTCTCAAATTGATCATCGAGGAGATAACCTACTAACGACGGTACCCCAAAACTTGATTAATAAATAATAACCTTATGGATACGGGTACAAGAAACATTCAAAATATTTATTGAGGTTCCTAATTGAATGAATGAATGAATTTTGATCTCCCATTTATCATGACGCTTGTTTTACTAGTAGTGGATATCAATATAGAAAGCGGTCAGTTTCATAGACTTCAATAAACGTAAATTGACGATTTCCGAGACAAAAATTTTGTGCAGTCAAAACCATCGCCTTTAAAAATTGAAATGAATCCAGTGAAATTTAGGATGGTTAATATTAATAATTATTATACAATATATTAATTTATATTATGATTGCTTTCAATATTTGCACACGATAGAGAATTTCAACAAAAAAGATCGCAGAAAATTTTCGATGGATGACTGAAATGGGAAAAATTGTATTTTCCAACGATATAAAATTGCAATGTGGAAGATAATAGGCTTTCCAGCTATATCCAGAATAACAATTGATTATAGTTTATATATTAGTAGATCTGAAGAAAGACTGAAGAATAATCCACGCGACTTTTGGAATTACATAAATTCAAAAAAAATAAATCTCGCATTCCAGGTCAAATGGCTTATAATAAGCAAACACATGGATCAGCACACTCTATTGTGAATGCATTTGCAACACACTTCAGTGGTGTTTATAGTCAAGATGACAATGACACCAACTATGATACGTACCTGCCAAGTCAGATAAATCATCTATACTTAAACTCAACAACAATTACAATTCAACAAATTATTGAAGCTACTGAAAAACTGAAAAATAAGTCATCATGTGGTCCTGATGGAATTCCAGTAAAGACAGTTAAATCTACTATATAAAAATGGATGTTTGTTGGTTGGTTGCTTGGTTGGTTGGTAAGTGATAAACTTCTACATCGTTCAACCGATCGTGATGAAACTTGACATGTATAAGTAATTTTTCATAGAGAAGGTGTTTAGGCTATCACTTTTTCTGTAACTCGCCACTAGATGGCTCTGTACAATAATATTTTTAAAGAACTGTTCTATAAAGCTGCGCACGCCTAAGTTCGTTGACTCTGATTCTGTCAAAACACTAGAATAGCAGCGATACAGCAACATAGTACTAGTCATTAATAAGTAGAATTTCGGTGTCGCTAGAGATTCTATTACAAAGAACCTCCATTTCCCTAAAATATAGAAATTGTCAAAAGTTTGCTCTGTATTCATATCTGGAAAGGTAACAAATGTTGAAAATTACAGGTCAATTACATTAATATCAGCTTTTTCCAAAATACTGAAAAATATACTATCAGACATGATTTTTATCTCCGTTGCTCGCTGTCAATTTTTCAACATGGCTTTATCAAGGCTGGTAGTACTGAAACTAATCTCTGTGTTTTCACTCAATTTGTTTCTGATGTACTAAGTGTATTAAGTGTATTAAGTTGACGTCATATACACGGACTTCAGCAAGGCGTTTGATCGAGTGTCACATCAACAGCTGCTAAAGAAACTGTTAAATTTTGGCATATCATCTAATATTCAGTTGCTCCTGAAATCATATTTATTTGACCGACGTGGTTATGTTGAATGCGATGGTATAAAATCCTCCTGCTTTATAGCTCCTGCTTTGTTATTATTCATACTATCTATAAATGACATTGTCCATAATATCACTTCTCATAAATTGTTATTTGCAGATGACATGAAAATTTATTGTGAAATCCAAATGAAGACTGCTTCACATTGCACGAGGACATAAATTCTTTGACTAATTGGTGTATTCGTAATAAATTGTATTTAAACACAAATGAATGTGAAGTAATGACATTCACACCTAAAATATCACCGGTAACGTTCAACTATGTACTAGAATCACGATCTTGGGGTTTTGTTTGATCAAAAACTCACGTTTTGAAATCATTTTCAGAATGTGATATCAACTTCAATGAGAAGTCTGGGTTTCTTGATACGCAACGGCAAGTAATTTAAGACCTTTCATTCTTTGAAAACAGTTTACTTAACACTGATCAGAAGTAAATTAGAGTACTGCAGTGTCGTTTGCACATGAAACATATATCTAGTTTAGAAAATGTTTAAAAAAAATTTGAAATGCATATTTCAAACAACATGGTGCTTATCCGGAGAGGGGTTATAGCTATGACTCATTGTTGGACGAGTTCCAAATGATATCTCTAAAAAAATTCAGGCAGAGACGAGATATGTGTTTTGCGTATAAAATAATACATGGGCAGATTGCTCGCCTCTATTGTCTCAAATGCTATTCAGTGTACTGCGTTATACATTTAGATTCTTGAATAATCGAATAGAACTGGCCGATACTTGATGAAAATCCATATTTAAAAACTAATCAATACAGTTTATTGTATGATTTTCACTATAGGGGTTTTACAAAAACCGCAACACGTGTTTCGCTATACAATAGCTATACAATAGCATGTTATGCTTGAAGGAAGCTATACAGAAACACGTGTCGCGATTTTTGTAAAACCCTTTTGGTGAAAATCATACAATAAACTGTATTGATTAGTTTTTTTTTACATCTAGATTCTGTAGCACATTTCATATTCCGGTTTACAATACACTGCAACATTTTCACTCTCCCATAACTACTATATCTAGAAGTGTCAATAATGTTCCTAGTGTAGATATATTTTTTCTAACGTTCAAACAATTCAAAAAAGAAATTCTTCTTTTCATTCAAGAGTATCTTACTATATGCATAATTATCATATTTCTAATTGTATACATGGGTTTTTGGCCTGCTTCGTACTAAATATCTTCCAGGTGTTTCGAGAAAAATAGGGATATAGAAATCCCACTGTCTTAGTTGAAGAAAAAGTAGTACCTTCAAGAAATATTTGTATACGGAAAATACACGCATTATTTAACATCAATGTGCAAATTTTGTGAAATTTTTTTATCAATATTCAATTTTTAATTGTAAAACTCAGATTACTTCGTCCAGACGAAGTCTCTATTTAGAGACGAAAGCTTAGCGATTTGTGAAATAGAGTAAGTTTGTTTTTTGAACGTGTTTGACTGAAAATCCCGTGAGTCCCTACCTTCCATATACTACCTTCAGTCGTTAATAAAAAATCTGCATGATTCCTTTGAAATTTCGTATATTCATAAACGTGAATGCTGTGTGAATATCTCGAAGATAAAATACAATTTTCAGGTAACACACCCGCATATTAAAAAAAATTCAACCATTGTTCTGTTCCTTACGATAGTTACCTTTTTTCACATTTAATAGGTTTCATATCTGTTAGGGATTATATTATAGCAATGTTACCACATGATAAAAGAATTGGCCTGTATTAATTTTTGCACATTTCTACAAAATTCAGTATAGAAAGTACCTAACTTGTGAAATTTCACCACGCCACTGGTTTTCAGTTATAGGTGGAGGTAAATTGAAGAGCGGGCTCTGAAATTAAAATCTGCCGTCTTCAAACGTTCAAAACGCCGACCGATCTCACGTTTTGATGTTTAATCAAAAATTATGCTCTTTCCAATAATATTTATTAGCATACTTTGAGCAACCTGTTCCACTGGGTGAGTTTATATACGTTTGATAGCTATGGTTTAATGGATTCCCTAATCAGTCATAAACACGACCGATCAAGAATGAAAGTGAAGTAAATTATTGAGTTGTAGCTTCATTATTTCTATTGTCTTTTCATTTTACGTAATTTATTTAAAAAAATCTTTTTCGATTTCCTTATTTTCCAACAACATGATAATATATCAAAAACTACATAATTTTCAATTGTAGAAAAAGGAGAAAATAAACAATGGCATCATGGAAGGAGAGCTGATAAGCAGAAGTTTTTTATGCACGTGATAAAGTGATATTATTAACAATAATAGATGGAAATAATTTTCATAAATGATTTAGGTTAATTTAAATTCAGTGCATTATCATATAATCAGTATATCATCAATCGTCGCATAACGCCGTCTTTTCTTGGGTCTCTCCAATCTTAGTAACAGAAAAAAGTCGCAGGTGGGCAAATCTGGTAAATACGGTGGCTGAGGCTTGATTATGATATTGGCCAAAAAACCAGGTGCATTTTTGTGATGCACCTGGTTTTTTCCACAATACCGAACATTTTCTTCATATTGCTCCTCGCAAGCGATGCAACTTCAAGATGATACTTCTGATTGATCGACAATGTAGCGAAAACTACTGATGCACTACGCCGCGGTAATCGAAGAAAACAGTGAGCAAAACTCTGACATTTGATCGAATTTGGCGAAATTTTTTTGGACTTGGTTCTCCCAGGCTCTCCTATTGGGACGATTGGACTTTGGTTTCGATGTCATAACCATATACCCATGATTCATCTCTAGTTATAACTCTTTTAAGCAAATTTGGATCGCCGTTGACGTCATTTAAAAATTTCTCAGCGATGCTCATACGACGGTTTTTTTAGTCAAAATTCTGCAATTTTGGAACGAACAAAAAATTGCATGGCATGAGCCAATCGATAAGATAACATCCTCATGACTTCTCTAATAGTGACTCGACGATTTTCCAAAACAATTTTATTCACTTCCTCTACATTTTCATCAGTTGTGGATGTGCTAGAACGTCATCATTCACATATTCTCCACCTCCAGCTTGTACCACTCGAAAAAAATTTCTGACTCCGAGTACAATCACTGTATGCCACTCTCAACATTTCAATAATTTTTGAATATTCAATTATAATTTTTACACATAATTTGATGGCAATCCATTGATCCATTTTTGTCGCTGAACACCCAAAACACTTTTAACAAACTAAACATGCTAAACAACTGAACCTAGAGAATATGTTGGAGACGAGTATACCAACATGAAAAATGAAAAATTGCTAATTGAATGTACGTAGCCCGCGAATTTTACTCACCTTAATTTTTGAATGGACCTCGTATAATATAATCAATGTAGAATGGGATTTTCTCATTGATTAAGTAAAGTGAGGATTTCTTTCAAATGGAACATATTCAAATAACACTTCATTGTAAAATTTTCAATAAAAATCTCATAATTTGGATTGTCATCAATTACCAACATTTTTGTGTATTACTCTCCAGCTTCCTGGAAGAGCGTTTCCTGCAAGTGGTCGTCGATGGATATACTTTCACCACCAATGCTAGTGTTCCCCAGGGATCCATATTGTCTCTATTATCTCCATCCCCTCTTTTTCTTGTATATCAACGAATTATTGGAAAAAAACAAGAATCCAATGTATTGCTTTGCTGACGACAGTACACTTGTCTTGTCATTCCATTTGGAATTCAGGACATTGGCTGCATACATCTTCACTGGCAGCAGGAGATTGCATATCTCAATGAGGATCTAGAGGTGATTTATCATTGGGGTGGAATAACCTGGTTCAATTCGATGCCACAAAAATCGGTTTTCTCCAAAAAGCTAAATGTCTCCGAACCGGGTGTAATAATGTCAGGACAGACAATTCCGTTTTCTGCTTCGATAAGTTTGTCTTGACACAATCATGTCGCTGGAATTGCAAAGGTTGCTTCTTAAAAGCTATGAACACTGTTCCGAACCAGAAAACTGTACACATCTCAGCAACTTTTCATGCTTCATAAGGCTCAGATCTTACCCATATCCCCCAACCCTTATTGAAATGAAGTCCGAATTGGAAATTTCTCAGCAGGAAAACTCAAATGTTCAGTTCCTCTGGTGCCCATCTCATATCGGAATAGAAGGCAACGAGAAAGCAGATAGAATAACAAGAGAAGCAGCATCAAATAACCAAAAGCATTTACCAGGACATGAAACCAGCATTGAGAAAGAACCTCATATTACACTGACAACAAAAATGGAATACGTCCAATTCCAAACTTTCCAGAGTCGAACCATTGATCTTACCATGGAAAATATCACCTGAGAAACGGCGACCACAAACTATCTTATCTCGCAAACGTATTGGACACACATTTCTCACGCACCTACTCTCAGGAGAACAAGTTTCAATGTGTTATATAAGTGATACTGTATTGACTTTCGCACATATTTTAACCGAGTGCCCACTATACACAAATGAGAGACGACGGCATAATCTAGGAGATCACTTGAAAACTATATTAAGTGATAAATCGGACCATACAAAACTATTAAATTTCATCACTGACATAAATGTATTGAACACAATTTAAATAACATTATAACATTGTAATGAACATATTTGTAAATGACATTCAGCTAATAACCCTCTGTGGTTGAAGCTAAATAAATGAAAAAAAGCTCAGATCAGACTTTCTTTGGAGTATTGTTCTCATGTATACCCTGAAGCTGCTGAATTCCATCCAGAAAAAAGGCATCCGTCTGATTGGAGACTCGAACATCACTTGCAACCTTGATTGTCTGGAACATCGAAGAAAGGTTGGAGAATTGTCTCTCTTTCATAGGTAGGTACTTTCACGGGAGGTGTTCAAGTGATTTGGCACTTTTGATTCCTCCAAGAGCGATACATATCAGAAATTCGCGACGGACTGTGGCTCCTCAACATTTTGAGGTTAAAATCAGTACACCTTGAACTTCACTGCTTGAGAACTCTTCCATTTGGAGAACTGCGTGTATGTTTTTCCATATGAATTTAATCTCCAGCGATTCAAATCCAACGTAAATCGCTACTTTCGCCCATGCGTCGCTGCCTTGGAAAAAAATACCAAAACATCAACTACCAATTCACATTTCCTTTGCAAAAAAGTTTCATATATGCTGATGAAGTTCTGGAGAAACTTCTAGTTTGTTTCGACATTTACCAAGAAGATTTCAATACTACAAACTCGGGCATCAGTTTTCTACAAGAAAGAATATGTCAGTCCACAGTATCTCACTGACTGCATCAAATGAATTTTTTGATGTCCAAGCAGTTACCATAATATTTTGACAAAATCACATTACTAGAAAAGTATAGCGACTTCTCATAAACTCAGAACACTACTGTTTCATGAAATTCAAGTTTTGATTCCTTCGGAATACTGCACATACAGTGTGATTCATTCAGAAAAAGCATCTTCATTGAATATATATCTTTCAACCTACTGGATTTTTTTTTTCATTGGCTAGATATAGGGGATGTTCATCAAAACGTCTACTACTCCACTGGATTCAGCAATTTTTGGTGCAACACTGTTCAGAATTTCATCGAAATCTGTTAATCATTGTAGTAAAGATAATTTGAAATATATATTGGAATGGCTTACAATTATTGCATCAAACTCCTCTTGACGATAACAGATTTCAATAAAATTCTGGACTGTGACTAACTTAAACCTTCTGAGTACAGTGGTAGCCAGAATTTTAAAGAAAGTTCTGAAATTGAGTTGTTGGGGTAATTAAATGGCGTATTCTTCAAATTTTATTTCCTTATATTTTTCGATATAATTTCGACATAAACCTTTTCAAAAATACGTGTATCCTGGTAGACTTCTTGAATTTGTATAGTGAATAAAGTAGCCAAAAAGATGGAAAAAGGAACATTTTTCGATATTTGGTCATTTTCAATTTGATGAAAATGTATGCCTTCGTTTTTGAAGTCATACATCACATAGCATACACACTTTTGTCACGTTCTGGAGTAATTCTGAAACAGATTTCTGCTGGTTTGTCAAATAAAAATCTCAATACCGTTTAGAGCTGAAATTTATCTTGACTCCACTGCCTATTTTGCTTCATCTCTCGACTGATTCATTTTTCCATCTACCTATATCTTTCAACAAAGTACTACTTTCAGAATACAACAATATTGGTAAGTTTCTTGATTAAAAATTATTTTCGAACACGTATAGAACCAACATTCATCCAGATTTGAACCCCCTTGGGTTTCACGATTTCATTTTCCTCAATGTGAATGAAACTCGATAACCAGGTCACACGGCGCCTAGAATCTGTAGAAAATTGACGATTTCCTGTTTGCACCTTGCTGATAAGAGGCCAAACAATTCAGAATATGATCTGTTATCACTTTGATCTGTGCGTACGAGAGATTGCGGGCTATAAATGCAATACAGTTATTATTGATATAACTCAGGATGGAGAAATCTTTATTATTGTGAAGTGTTAACAATTTCGTATTTGTAATACTGTTCAAAGATCGTGTCATAAAATTTATACAACAAACTAAGACGTTACGAATAGAAGGCAAAACCTTTTGAATAGAATTTCAAATAAATTGTAAAAATATTTCTGACAAGAAAAAAAATCAACTCTAAATTGAATCAAACCCATTATACCATTTACATAATATATGAACACTTGTCGCGGGATTTATATATCTTATCAAAACACGTATTATATTCTCTTATTTCAGAATTACTGATGGTAAAATGAGGTTACGTATTGTATTTTCATTTATCTAGAAGCGTAAATCTCGCGACAAGTTTTTATGACTACCACAACTTTCATGTCAATAATCGAACTTTATTCAGTTGAATATAATTTGCATTTGGTTTTGACGCTTAAATAATACTTCTTGAAAGAAGATTCCGTTTTTTTTTCAAAAGGTCAATGGCCAATATTGGTCTATTGTAGAGACCGAAACACCTATAGTTTAGCTGTCATAAAATGCTATTCATTAGCTGTCAGTAAAGTTGTCTATATTATATGAGTAACTATCTGATTTTTCCTGAACATGCACTAGCAAAAAAAATAGAATTCTTTCCTTTAGAACTTCATAAACCTAGTTTTTGTTTTAATATACAGAATTTGCTCTTTGAAATTGGTCTCATAACTATCACCAGGGTGAACGCAGCCCTAAATCAATGTTTGTTTCAATGAATAAATCTAGGAAAACTTTGTTAACTCACTCTCCACTGCACATGCTAGGAAGTACCATTGTTATTATATAACTGAATACTTATACCTTGAGAACACTAAAACCCAGTCAGAATGCAAAAGAAAGTTGCAATAAAAATAATTCAACAATGAAGAAATCAGTGGAATAAAAAAGACGGGAAAGGAAGGTTAAGAGTTTCTACTCACCAATCTTTTAAAATTTCATTTGACCCTTTCAATTGAAGAAAGACTAAATATATTGCTAGGTTCACCAATGCTTTTATTTTTTTAAATTGTGGAAGGGTGTAACCCCCAAAAAAACAGAATAAAATATTGAGTCCTCCACAAAAAAATGTTTAAAGAACAAGGTATTTCTTCTTCAACTAATCCAATTGCATAGTCTAAAACTAAATACACCAGCTGATTCATGTAATTTAAAAAATTTAGATGTCTAAATGTTAATTTCGAATCGATAGCTGCATAAGTTATTCGTAACTAGGGTTTTTTTTATGAAAATAATCAATTTTAAAATTAGAATTATGAAAGAACAATTCTCTAATTATTTGAGGATTATGATGAAATACAAAATGTCAAAAATGAAAATATAAGAAATATCTTGTGCTTGTGGCTCCCTAGTTCTGACTCTATTGAAGCATATTAAAGTATCAACCTCTCACAACTCACTAATGAAAAAAACCCAAATGTCTCAAGAGATACTCGAGATATGGAACAGAAAGAATGAGAGAAAGAAAATCAATAGACCTCTTACACTCATTTCGTATAGTTATGCACATCTTCTGGCAAATCCGGTACGGGAAACCTATTATTCCTCCTGCTTTGCATTCCAACCCTCATTATTTTGTTTATTGAAGCGTTTTCGAGCGATTCGTGGCTTTGTTCTCAACCATGTAAGAGTTCTGGAACCCCGAGAGCAATTTCGGTGTAAAAAGTTTCGGGAAATGTAGTCCAACCTACAGGGCCGGATTTGTAGTTTTCATAGTTTGGAAATGAGCTCGTTGTTTGATTTTTACTTGATGAAAATGAAATGTGTAATGAGTTACTAATAGACAGAGAGCCTATGCTAAATTTTCAGGAGGACATTTAATATGTCTTATAAAATAAAAAGTATGATTTTTATAGTCCTGAAGTCCAGTCAGGTATAGATGGTGCAGAGTGAAAACAATAACTCAAGTAGGAGGCGGGGAAATGATGACGTACAAAAGTGATTGTTGTATGGTTTCGTAAATTTTGTTTTTTATATGAAAAAAGATCATTCATCTGGTCATGACAGACAACTCAGTTTATGGAACGATAAACGTACAAGAATAAATTAATCTGGATGTTCAAGCCCGTCTCGGATATACCTACACAGTAGTTACTACTCCACTGGCTAATACCACGAACGGCGTTGGATTATATCCAACAGGCATCAGTGCAGGCATATGCAATTGGCAATACAACTGAAAGATTCTACCTTCAATTTTGGAACAGGCACACTTGCAGACCAGTTTTGGGCTCCTTAGCCACTCGTCAGTGCAAGATACTGACCATCATCGACCTAAAGTCAATGATATTCCTTAATTGAGATTGGGAATTCTTTCCTCGTCTTAAGTTGGAGCGAACATCAAAAATGTCACTCCAACTAGTGGACGAGGTTCTAACCAACTGCATATCCTAAATTCGCCCGATTCCTCTAAATAAGGAAGAAAAACTTTCTTATTAGTGAGTGGGATATGCTTAAAGACGGACAGTCTT
>WOGO01004323.1:0-13372 GCA_015342085.1 Leptinotarsa defecta | reverse complement strand
AAAGATAAGTTTTGCTATTTATTTTTCATAAAAAAACTGTCCGTTTTTTGATGTCATGTGTTTGATCTACTGTATCGTGCTGTATACTGATCGATAGAGAGTTTTGAACTCCTGCATTGATGCTGTTAATTTTTGTTTTCCAAATTTTTATTTTTTGTCTATTATCAGCTTTATAATATATGCTATCGTCAAGCGATTTCCGGCCGACTTTTCTCTAGGAATTCAAATTGAACCAAAGCGCCATCCCTCGCACAAGCGATGCGTGGGATAGCCGAAGAACTGGGCATCAGTTCCCAAGCGGTTTTTGATTGTTCAAAACGTACTAGAGCCGTCAAAAAGCTCGAAAAGTGGGTGCCCCACGATTTGAACTATCGACAGAAATTGTCACGTTTCGAGATCTGTTTAACAGGAGACGTTCAGGGCCACCGATGAGCCACCCAGGCGAAAACCCACCAAAAAAATTCCATCGTTACACCAGCGGCTGGTGTGAGTCACTATAACTTTCCAAAACCGGGCCTAACTATCACATCAGAAAGCTATGGTGAGAAAATATGCCAAAAATTGCGGCAGCAGCAGCCGTCACTGGGCATTAGAAAAAGTCTGATCCTTGTCCAAGACAACATCCGTCCGCAGATTTTACAAATAACTGCCCGAAAATTAAACAAATTGAGCTTTGGAGTTCTGCCATACTCATCATAATCTCCAGACCTCTCGCTAATCGACTATTAGGTTTTCAAGCACTAAGATTACTTTCTCATCGGTAGAATGTTCGCCAATCAGGACCAGGCAAAAACGGCTTTCGTCGGCTTCATCGAATCTCGAGTACGCATTTTTCATACTGATGGAATTAATTTAGTCGTGTTACGTTGACAAAAGTGCAACCTAATAGATAGTATTTCTCTGGCTGAGGCCGTTTGTTTTCCAAGAGTGGTAAGTCCAAGTCCATAATGAACGGACTATTTTTGATAAATGACTTTTTTCTGGGGTCTGTTGTCCAAACGAATATAATATAAATGCAATGAAATCGCTATTTTGACATTGGCACCACTTTCAAAGCGATAATCAACATTATTAAACAGTTGAGAAATTTCACAAATATTATATAAAAGTTATATATAGAATCAATATTTCTATTTATAACTGTATTATTTGATTTCATTAAAAAAGTAACGATAATTATAATTTTAATAAATTTTTTAATGTGTCTCATTTCTTTAATGACATATACTGTTCAAAAGCGCCTTACAAATAGGCAACTCACTTGTCAAATAACTGAAAGAATAGTTGTCCGTACGAGAACATGTTTGAAAATTAATTAGTAACTTTATTGATTTTAGAATATAAGGTACGTCTATTGGATTGAAGATGGCGTTGAATATTCCAAAATGGAAATATATCTCACACCGAATTATTTTTTACAATAAGATTTGAGTTCTGCATTATCTCCTAGTTTTGAATATAAAATTTTCATAGTTCCTTGACAATGATATGCTTTCATGGAAGTGGTTCATTCGCATGGTCAATCTTGAACAATGAAACTTAAAACTAGATATATTTTCAATGAACTAGTGATTTTCGTGTTTCTGTCGGGATTTGTCAGCTTTTGCATTAACAGTTTTATTTTACAAAATTATTCAGTCACTTGGTTTTCCCCTTATCGGTTTGAAAATAAAAACGAGAGTCAGTTTTAGGATGACGAAGAAATTTGCGAATAGAATTTTCTTTGTTGACTTTTATTGAGTAGTTCAAGTACTGAAATTTCCAACTACTTCCCACCAGATATGTCAATTCAATATTTATTACACTGTTTTTCTTTATTTAGTTCAATGAATCTTATACCTCAGACAATACTCTTCAAATTAATGGCAGTCATTATTCATGATTTGAATAAAAAAACTGTATAGGGAATCAAGCCCAAATTGTTGCTTAATGTTTCGTATGGTAATTTGAAACAATCTTATAAATGTAAACAAATACTCTCATATTTACTAAACTCACATATTGAATACTCTCATTTTCATCAATTGATTTGATGTTTCTCGAAATTGTGAAATAAATAATATTTTTCAGCTGCATACTGCATACCACCAATACACGAAAAATTTTGGATTTTCAAGGAACCAGGTATGAAGGTGGTATATATTTAAAACAAATCATAAACTACATATCCTTTCAGGAAATCCAAAGGACAAAGTCGAGAATTCGGAAAAGTCTGGAATTTATGAAATTAAAAGGACTGCGATGCAAAATATTATGGACAGACTAAAAGATCTTTTAAAATAAGATATAAGGAACACACCTAAAATAGGAAAGACCAAAAAAATCAGTAGTCACCCTTTATATTTTGCGACAAATCCATTCCGTAGAATTTAGTTCGATAAGACTTTATTAAGATAAGTCAACATAATAATATTATGAATGACATTGGTGAACCAATATCTATTTTAGATATCAGATTTACCTGACTAGTAAATAAGGCAACATTGTGAAATTAGTTTTAAGACAATTAAGACGCAGGTACCTAGCAGAGGTATCTATAGTAAACATAAGGACAACATTGTAAGTAGAAATAAGAATGAAGGCTTTAACGGCAAGCGTCAATGATTTGATTGGCTTTCGAATTTTGCACTGGTCTTCTTTGGTTATAATCTCCAAACGTTTCAACTGCAACTGCGACAGTCATCTTCAGTAGAATAGTCGAAGTACTCTTCTTAACGTGTCAACTGAAACTGAGGCTCTCTGTCACTTATAGTGTTGATTTTCTGCGCACTTTCACTAATGGCAGGTTCGTGCATACTTCATGCGCGATTTGGATGACTTGGCATCATTTTGGTGCTTTTCAATGATGTATCAGATCTTTGGTAGGTATGTTCGCTCTTCCTTTCAGCAAAATACAGCAGAGGCCCACTCAAATCAGTGAGAGTTTACAGGATCCCATGTAACTGTGATAAAACCTATATTGGCCGGAGAAAAAAAAACGGAGTTGCCGATTTGGACAGACCGAGAAGTCTCCAGTCGCTGATCATGAACTGTCCGCCGGGGAACACAATATTAAATCAGGATTCAATCAGAATGTATTTGGAAGCTATAGAAAAACACAAACTCCAAGAGAACTTCCACAGAAAGGAAGACAAAACATACCTACCAAAGATCTGGCACACAGCATTGAAAAGCGCCAAAACGAAGCTAAGTCATCCAAATCGCGCGGAAAGTATGCACGAATTGATCATTAGTGAAAGTGCGCGGAAAATCAACACTATAAATGACATAGCGCCAAAGAAGACCACGGCAAAACCCGAAAGCCAATCTAAACATTGCATGTAGATTTAGTTTAATATTCCTCTTGAAGATGATCACTTAGTGATTGAAACACTTGTTTTTTTTTTTCATTTTTTCAAGGGCAAAACACAACCACTACAGGAAAATTCTTGAGGCGCTCTCAGAGTGGTGCCTGTGCGAAAGTAGCGATTCACATTGGATTTGAATGGCTGAAACGTTCTCAGGAAGTTTATTCCACATAAAAGCAGTTCTCCAGATTATAGAGTTCGAGGTGTACTGAGTTGAACCTCATAACGATGAGTATGCACAGTCCGTCGCGTATTTCAGATATATACCACTCTCGGTGGAATCAAATGTGCCAAGTCACTTGAACATTTCCCGTGAAAGTATCTATAGAAGAGAGACAAATCTCCAACCTTTCTTCGATGTTCCAGGCTATCAAGTTTGCACGTGATGTTCGCGTCTCCAATCAGGCGGATGGCTCTTTTCTGGATGGAATCCAGCAACTTCAGGATATGTTTGGAGGCAGAGCTTCATACATGAGAACACTAATCCAAAGAAGGTCAGATCTGAGCTTTATAAAGCATCAAAAGTTGCTGAGGTGTGCATAGTTTTCTGGTTCGGAACGGTGTTCCAAGCTTATAAAAAGCAGCCTTTGCAATTCCAGCGACATGATTGTGCTAAGACACATTGGTGTACATTCTAACCTCCAACAAACTTATCGAAGCAGATAGCGGAATTGTCTGACCTGACATTATTATATCCGGACACTCATCTTCTTGGAGAAATCCGATGCCTGGATTTTTTTGGCATTGAATTGAACCTGGTTACTTTCACCCTAATTCGAAATCACTTCAAGATCCTCATTAAGATATGCAACCTCTTGCTGCCGGTGAAGATGTGCCTCCGTAGCCGATGTCCTGAAATCCAAATGGAATACCGAGACAAGTGTGCTGTCGTCAGCAAAGCATAATATTGGAATCTTGGATTTTACCAATAAGTCGTTGATATACAATAAAAAAAAAGTTGGAGACAATATGGATCCCTGGGGAACACCAGCGTTGATGGTGAAAATATTCGAGAGATATCCATCGACGGTTTCGTAGTGGAACTCAAAGGGTGGAACTCAATACTCACGCTAACCACCCGGTTCTGTCTGATTTTTCTGCATAATATTATTTTGTTACAAGACTGTATGTTCGCAGTTTTGTACGTATCATCACACTAATGGAAGGGTTTGCAGAAAAAAAAGAAAAATAACATGACGTCACTCTAAATAAAATATGACAGAGCATCCAGCATGACGAACTAGTTATTTTTGTGCACTCCTATGATACGGAAATGAATAGATCTAGGTTTGCTGAAAATAATGCAAATGCGTCACGTAGAATCAAATATGGATATCATTATACCCATGTTATGGGTATCAAATGAAAAGGTTTGTAGAAAAATTAAATTACGTCACTGTAAATCCAATATGACGGGCACCCAAAGATGGTGAACCATTATTTTTTTATGCATTCCCATTATATGTTTTTTTTTAACAAGAATAAATACAGAATAACTCGTATTAGCATGTTATTCACACTAAAAATTATGAGTTTTTAAAAGACTGTTGGAGACCCCCCGATTCAGGAAGTTAGCTGTCTTTCATTAAAACCAAATTTTCAGCAGTATCATTCAATGAAAATTTTTTTTTTAAATTACATTGTTTTCATAGAAATATTAGAACTAAAAAAAGTGATATTCAAGTATAAAAATTACGGGTAATTATCAAGTTTAAAAACTAGAGAAATGAACGTCTATTTAAACGGTAAATTGTCATTGAGTTCACGATATTCTTTTAAGAAAGTGTGTTTAATATGTTGTAGATCTTCGTATTTTGATAATTTGATAGGAAGCCTATTTTCATATATGCGTTGCAATTCCTTTCTTTGTCTATTTACCACCAGCTGTATATTTTAAAGAATATCTGTTATACCGTCGAATCCCCTTTAGCCTTCCCAGGACGGAAACTTTTGTAAATTATCACTTCACAATTTTTCCAAATGTATGGTCAAAATAAGTCACCTCGCATGGTTTTGGGTACCTTCGCGCATAACGTATTCTGCTGGCATATTAATAACTTTCTTTCTCGAAGATTTCTAAATCTTGGAGTGCATACCAACGGCCTCCATTTGGGTGTGCCCCACTTCTAAATATTTTTGTTCAATTGTGATCCCCTCTAGAACGATCAAATTTAATAATACATTTGCTATTACAACATTACGGTTTTGGTAATAGCAAACGTCAGTGTAAATAATCATTGTTGTGTTTCCATTTCCTATTTTCCTGTTGAATTTTAGGCAAAACATTTTTTTTTCACAAAATATATCCAGGTTGAAGCAAACTCTTCTGAACTTATGTACCCCATACTCTCGTTCTGGATTGAACAGAAACCACTATGATTGATTACATTATGAAAGCATACATTGTGAACTTATGAGACCTTGGTGCTATCAGAACGGCTTGCATATCTGCAGTAAAAACGAAGCTTTGCTGGAATTTTTATAATCTAGCTTCTTATTTTTCACTTATATCTCATTGATATTCCGATTCCGGAACAGCCCCAACCTTATATCCAACCGAGTCTTCACATTCACATTTTTTTTGGCACGAAGAGGGCCATCAACATGAACTGACAGAGATAGCTGGCATTCGGCGATGACTTTAATAAAAGCACAGTTCAGCATTCTACTGTGATATGAGCAGAGATAGCAGGAATTATTGACACAAAATCCCGCGTAGTTTAAAATTTTGAAGTGAATAGTTATTTTTCCTACTGATAATACCTATATTTTATTCCCTTTCTAACCACATAATAATCGTATTTTGACCTATAAATGGAGTTAGCGGGTAAACACTTTTCAATGACGATATGCTCCAAAAAAAAGAAAATGAATGTTAAAGTAAATCAAATCATAATTTCATTACATTAAACAATTTATATAATATAAATGAAGCTTGTTGCGAGTTTTACCGGTGTAAATAAACAATAACCTATTTCTGTTAAATATGTTTTTCCGGTAATCAGCTGTTGTCCCCCAACGAACGACAACCCTTAAAAGTCTCTTTCTAGGCATTTTGGCCTTTGATTCTGTACGGCGCATTTAGCCACCCTCCAAAGACGAAACTTGAGCGAGCTAAGAACTAGCTAGGTCTTCCTTTTCAACGTGTGATTCCCACATATGGAACTTTATCTCAACATTAGTCAATCTAAAAAAAAATATGTTTTTATAAATATCGCAGTAAGCTTGAATATCTTATGAATTGTGTGTAATACACTTATGGGTTTGATTTAATTTAATGTTCGAGCATGAAAATAAAAGATTGTTTTCAAAAAAATTTTAATTATTGATGTTTTGATAACTTTTCAGTATCATTCTAAACATGATGTACCTTCCGTGTGATCATTTCATGTCTCCAAATGTGTGACATGCTTAGATAGCAAATTTTGTGTTCTATATTCATAATCGACAGTTGATACTGGTCCTCACAGTTTCCTTGCAGATGAATATTTGAGAAAGGTGTCAAATATCAGTGAGTTATCAAAACCAACACCTAAGCGGTTCTGGTATTCTTTAATCTCAATAATGAAGTATTCAGAATTTTTTGATAAAAGGAACTACAGATGTGAAAGAACTACGGTTTGTCTTTAAATGAGGAGATGCATTGAATGAAAGGATATATTGTAGTACCAAGAAAAATGTTACCAAATTATGGCTCTACTTTCAAAGTAACTTTTAAAAATTTATAATGTATTATGTTACAGTTTTTGTTTACGATGAGTACCTATCAGATGCAGTTGCCCCTGGGACTTTCATTCAATGAAAAAAAGAACATGAGTGATACGTTTCCTGAAAGACCACTGAGACTAACAACCTGAAGCTCGAAATCCTGTTAAACCTATATGATACTTAAGTTAAAAACAAAGATATATGGTTCGAACAATTGAATTGAAAAATGAAAGTAGGCACTCAAAGAACCTGCCATCAGTCCAACATTCTCCATTTCCGTAGAGTCCTGAAGAAAAAAATGTTGTGGTAGTAAATACCTGCATGATCATCTAGAGTTACGCTCCTGCTGTCACACTCTAGAGACGCTGAGCTAAGTACCTACCTTACCTACCATGATTCAATACATTGCACCGCACTGTGCAGTTGCGGTGTTGTCAAGTCAAGATTCTGGCTCCCACATTAGAAAATCAGGATTACTATTTTCATTATGTTACACTTGTTATGAACGAAATTCCATCAGAAATGATGAAACTATCTATGTACCAGAAAGTATGACATCAAATTATTTGATTCAGCAAGGTGTCATATGATAAATTTTTTTTTTCGATAGTTGAACAAATAACTTTGTTGAGGATTAAAGGTAACCTCATCGTGTCCATATAAGTATTTTCATGTGTTCTGAAAGTATGGTTTGGTGCCTCCAAAATGACAAAATGAAAATGACTCTAATTCAGTACCGGAATAACATTGGGAAAATATTTTCTGTAATATTTTTCTGGAAAACTCGTAATGTAATTATGTTTGAACTGAAAGATTAGATTTATTTTGGAGATTCATCCAACAAACAAAGTAAACCAAACAAAGATAGATGCGTGGTCAAAGCATGATCATCACGCACATTTGCATCTATTGAGTGAAATAAGTCTCCTTACGCTGGCCAATCAGATGTAACTGCAATCGGTTGACGGAATTCATTGTTACAGTGTCGGAGTAGTCAGTTACGTTTAAACGACTGTGGTGTATGCATATACCGTATTTTGAAGTTTAAGTTTTTAAAATGTTAAGTACCGATATGGCTGAAAGAACTGCTAATTTGTGTCCCTACACTCCAAAAAAAAATTCTATACCCAACCGCATATTATCAAAAAAATCTGTCGTTCCTGTACAAGCACCCGATCACGTGCACTATGCATGATAATGTATTTGGGTACTTCATTGCTTAAATGGACAGAGTATACGTTGAGGATCGTGTCCATGTTGATATTTTTATGGATTCTGAAAGTATGGTTTGATGCCCCTAAAAACACAAAATGAAAATGACTGTAATGATCGAAATAACATTGGGAGAATGCATTCCGTGATATTTTTCCAGTTTGTGTTTCCCAGTTTATGTTTTGTGTTGCTTTTGTTTTTCCAAAAAATCTTAATCTGATCACTGAACAACCACACATATCACAAATACTCATGTACAGACCAAAATTAACCTAAATGAAAAATAGATTGGCGAAATAATTATGATTATAACAGTATCATTTTGTCTTTAGACTTTTTTTATATCTGTCGTTTTTAGAGAAACGTGGCTATCGCGCCTGCAACGCATTCATTTGTTTATATGCGCACTGGCTACCCTGCTGCCATCACTGTTGTTTACGGCACGATCTGAAACTGTGCTTTCAGTACATCGAATGCGTTCGGGTATTGACATGCGTTATCATTCAGCTAGATTTCGGAAAGTCGGATTGTAATTTAGTGTTTTTTATCAAACAACAACATTGATTTGCGAAGATTTTGCTGTTGATAGTCTCCAAATATCACAATATACACGCATGATTTCAAAAGTGAGTCGACACATTGTTTTTTAGTTCGTTTTCGCTTTGTTTCTTTGTTACCTTAAATTAAGGCTGCCATTTTATACCCTGTAGACTTTTATTTTTATTGCACTGTTTGTACACCTCTTTCATCCACCTTGCATAGGGATTCAAGCAACAAAGAATATGTTATTGAACGGCCGGATCATGTTGGAAAAAATAGATAGATTTTTTATCACTTTTAAGGTACTTCATTGATTTGAGTTTTGTTTACCTCATTCTTTGTTTATCATCAAAACTCTATTTACAAATTTGTCCAAACATGATCAATGATTCAGTCCATATAAGTAACTGTATCTTAAAATATGATACTGGGTAGACATCCATCCATCTCTTTGTTATGGAAGTCAGCTGTTAAGCTGTTCAACTTGCAGATCAAGTGTTTGCGACGTTGTTCCTTGCTTATTCTGTTTTGCGCCGTATTGCACGTGTGTGGGATGGAGAAGAGAGAATATTCTTTGTCCTAAAATGTGTATTTTTGTAATGGTTGGTAAAATTGGTTCTACAAAGATGTTCAATGGGGGTAGATTGTTGACCTCTTCGCGGTAAAAACGTGGGCGAAGCAATAATGATATACATGATGTTTCTAGTTAGAATATACCTGTGGATCACTCACAGTTATTTATTTATCTCATTTTTCATTTTTTTATACTATGAACAAACCGAACAAGAAAAGACTGTTGAATTGTATTTTGTCCTTGATGCAAAATTACTTTCTACTGAATAATCGGCAACAATCTGTACTTTTCAGGTTAGCATACTTTCACAACAAAACAGAAGCGGAAATACGAATAGAGGGTTTATATTGAAGAATAATTTTTTGCTTTGTAGATATTTGGATTAAGACATTTCCCAAACTTACGATAAATATTACGGTATTAACCCAAAATTAACAATAGCTTTTTTGTCGTACAAATATCATGTTTACTGTGATACGAAACTTCCAAATAAGATAAATTAAATGAATAATGTCGATAAAACACCCATTGAATGCGTTCACATTTTCCTGTTATTCATGGGTATGTTAGCAGTTCTAATTTTACGGTGGTTTTGATTAACAGGATTTGTACATCTTCAATACCTAATACTGTTTTGACTACAGCCATTTTCGTGCTTTTTTACCTGAATAACCCCGCAGATTTTTTTTATAGAATTTAATGAAACATAAGTAGAGTAAATTTTTGATAGTAGAAACATCTTGGAGATAAACTCTCTGCTAAAACTCTTTAGTATGAATTAGGGAAATACAAGTATCAACAGAGAGGGACTAGGACCTCTAAAACTCTAAGGTGGAGGAATACAACAGCACATTTCCCAGTTTACTGTGAGTAGAACAGAACAAAAACTTCGTGGGTTTGGAACTGTCAAAGATCTTCCAAAGCTGGGAGATCAAAACTGAACGACGACAAGAAATTGGATGTTTTATTATCTTTTGAGGAAAACCCATAGACACCTACAGAAGAAGTAGCTGATGATAATGATGTATGTGAAACTTATGTATTGAGAATTTCGAAAACACATAAGTACCATCTACATAAAAGTCAACTACATCAAGAATTGAATGAGGATGATCCTGATCATAGATTAGAATTTTGTGGAATAATGAATGGGATCAGATGTAAACGGAATCCGATTCCGATTCCCAAATTTTTTTTGCCCATGAGACAACATTTATCTCACATGGTTCACATGGAACGGTGAACAAGCAAAATTGTCGGTATATTGTAGTACGCACAATCTGCACTGGATGAGGGAAGGTCACACTCAGTATCTCATTAAAATGAACGTTTGAGCTGGGATACTGAATAACACAATAATTGGACCATATTTTTTTGAGGAGACAGAAACTGGAGTCAGCTGCTTGGATTTTTTACAGAATGTTTTAATACCTGATTTAAGATAACGTTTTCTTGATCGTATTAACTTAACACCGCAAATATGTTTTCAACACGATGAAGCTACACCACATTATGCAGAAGCAGTACGATATTATCCGAATCAAGTTTTTCTCCGTCGACGGATCGGTAGACGTGGCTAAATTGAATAGCCAGCCCGTTCTTGCGATCTGACTCCACATGATTTTTTGTGGGGCTATTTAAAATAAAAAATTTACAACAGGAAACCAAGTAATATTGATGTCTTAAAACATTGCATCAGGCAAGAAATCAATTAAAGCAGCGCAGATATGTTGCAAAACGTTGTCGAAGACTTTCAACAATGCCTATTTTTTTTTCTCAGGAGATGAACAGTTTTCATTTTGAGCATATGCTTTGGACTGTTATCATTTCAAATATTGTTGAAAGCGTTAAATTTTATTTCGTTCAGTGGTACCTATCAATAATAGACTGTACAAATTGAACAACTGATTTTTTTTAGAATTGAAAACCCTATCCCATACCCCTTTCCATTTAAAATTTTCATAGGCGTACCTTTAACCCCTAGGGGATTGATGAGGCAGTTGAATGATTTTATTGAAAAAGTGTATTGTCAATTATAAAAATAAAGCTATTTCAGGATTTTTGCATTCATAATGACGCAGAAAATAATTGTATCCGTTACTTCAGGACCGCACCTTTTTTTCGATATATACATGTTAGGAATCACCCGTTAAAATGTAAGACCTCGTTAGTACTTAGCTCGCATAAGTTTCGACTTCTGAGTGTTGTCGTTCGTAGGGTTGCGATAGCTGGTTAACGTTTGCTCAATTCTAATATTGTGAAATCAAAAAGTCAATGTGCCCTCAAAGAAAATTTTATGAGTTAAGCGCTCCAAGCGAGTTCTAATAAGAGATGTAGGTACGTGACAAGTTTCACGAAAATTTGTTACCACGTCGGTATTCATAGCGAAAGCAAACTTCTGAATCATTTAGTTAAATTCCATACACATCAACAGTTTACCGCAAGCAGTCTTTGTTAAGATTATGAAAACAAATTTATCTTTGGAATCGAAACGCTATCTTTTTCTTTTTTACCCATATCCGTTATTCTGGGAAATCTTCTTTGGTGAATTTCGAGTAATAATAAATCACAAAGTATGCAATTTTATCAATTGGAAATATGAGAAAAATAAATGTTGATTTATTTAATGAAACTTACAAAAAACATGCTCATTACTTTTTGTAATTTTTCTATTATAATAATACCTAATATTTATTCATTTGACGATTACATTGGCTAAGGCAAATAAAAGCATTCTCACAACTATAGTTACTGTATAAAAATTCACAACAATTCAATAGTGAAATCCCTATTCAATTGTCAATAACGGGAACTCTGTATAATTGAAATGAATATTGCGTACCCATCATCTTCAATGGGTTTCAAATCCAGAGATTGTACCGGCTGCATAGTGTCGATTTTCAGTGCATGACTCAAAAGGTTACATTCACGATGTTTTGCGTTAGAGCGATATCCGTTTTTTTCTTCAAATTCAACAAAGTGGCAGTAAAGTCTGGGTCACAAGATCCTTTTTGGAGGTTCTGTCCAAGGGCACCGAACATTATGATCCAGGGCTCATTAGATTCGGAATGACCTCTATCAACTTTTTGAAAAATTTCAAGAGGTGCTCGAAATATTTGTAAAAATTATAAACAATTTAGTAAAAAATGGGTGTTTTTTTTGCAAGTATCTCGGAACATATTAAAGATATCCGAAATTTGAAAATAAATCCTTAAAGAGGAGGAAATTTACTAAAAAACAGTCATACCTCCCGGAACTCTATTTATATTTATAATTTCAATTTAGAGGCGAAAATAGCGCTAATAGCGGGCGATGCGCGTGCCGCATCCACTTTAGTTAATTAACTAATTTTTACAAGTTTTTAATTCACATAAAAACCCTGATAATTTTTGAACTGAAAACCTTATTTTTTTTCACTTCTTGGAGCTTTTCTTGAAAGCCTTCTAAAAAGATTTCCTTTGGAAAAATTAAAAAAAAAAATTATTTTCTACTTTCTTATTTATAATCAAGACGTTAAAAAGTGAAAAATTTAATTGAAGCAATGATTTTTTTTATTAAAATCTATTCGTTTTCTTATTATTTTGAGTTACATAAAAATGATTTTTAATAATTGTTAGCTCTGTTTAAAAAGTTGTTATAAACAAATATATTGTTTATAAGATATTTGAAATTTTTAGGAAAGATTTAGTTGAATATTATGATTTTTAAAAACAAAATCGTTTCTTAAATTTTTTTATTTCTGAAAAACGCATTTGTTGATTTACAATTTTTTTTGCCAGTAAATATGAATATTAAGGAATGATTTTTTTAAAATAATACTTTCTATTTCTCTTTGATTTTCTGAAAAAGAACTTTTTTTAATTTATATTTTCTTTATTTATGTAATGAACAAATTGTTTTAACAAATTTTACAATATTTTTTAAAATACTAAAAAAACAAAAACAACCATGTGTCACTAAACGCAAAAATAGAAAAATATCAAAACATTGT
>WOGO01004322.1:0-13373 GCA_015342085.1 Leptinotarsa defecta | reverse complement strand
CGTGTGTGTGCAACAATTCCTGAGCTATGATCATGTAACGGTTTTTTTGGTCAAGATTCAGCAATTTTGAAACGAACTTCGCTGCCACCCGCTTCATGCGCCAACCGATATGCCGACATCTTCAGCAACTTCTCTAATATTGAATTGACAATTCTCCATAACAATTTCCTCCACTTCATCAAAATTTTCAGTCGGTTGTTTGTGTGCCGGGGCATCCAGTATCACTTGTAGTAAACATTTTTTTATTCAGAGTACAGTCACCGTATACTACTGTTAACATTTCAAGTATTTTTGAGCAGTCAATTCCATTTTCCACACACAATTCGATAAAAATCTTCTGATTGTTTTTTTTTTCAATAACAGAAATTCGCCGAACACGTAAAACACCTCTAACTTTCACGCCTCTCACACTCTCACCAACAAACTAAACATGCTGAATTTGTAATCATGTGTTCAAGACAAGTGCATCAACATAAAAAAATCATAAATCTCGAAACAAATGTACGTAGCCCGCGAAATTAAAAGATTCGCCTTATCTTTTGAACATACCCCGTATATCTATGGTGACACACCGTGTTATGGTTTTGCGTACTACTTAGTCGAAATATCAGAGTAAATTGGGTCTTAAATACATCAACATTCGTTTCAAAATCCATAAGTAATCCCTTTTCCAGAATCACTTTGTTTTCTAGGATTCTAGGAATTGATTATCAAACATTACGATAAAATAATAGCCACTGTGAATTCCTTCAAACGACGTGCTGACTATTTGTGCACTAACCCCTCATTCGCACATGTGTGCGAAATGGTCACCTCTATACATTCTCATAGCAGCATAGTCTAGCATTTCAAGCATTAATTCCAGATGTAGAGTATTTTTCTGGCATCTCTAACCACTTCATCTTCAATCCCAGAAGCACTGAGAATAATCAATATCATTTATAGGGTCACTTATTTTCTGGAGTTTCCATTTCGTTTGGTGATTTAAATACAGAAATGTTTTTCTGAATGGAATGAATTCGTACGAAAGGCATGTTCTAGCTCCACTTTTTCATGAAATCAATACTTTTGAGAAGTTCGACATACTCTCACTCAATGGAAACTAAGAAGGTACTTATTCGCGTTGAGTGAGAACATTCAGCAGTTTCATAGGCGAGAGCTGAAATTTTAAGCTCTTTCAGAAACATGAAAGTTTTCTATGACACAACTTGTAACGTAACTCTTCTCGACTTACATGGAAAGCATTCTTCTATTTCACAAAAGATTCAGAGTTAGATATGCGATAATTTCCTTTTTAACATGAAGGTTTTGGGTAAATATTCGGTTATGTCATATCATCGAATATTTAGTAATGAATTTCAGTACCTACAATGACAATCTGAATATATTTGATTCAAATGTGGCAGAAATCAGACGCATTAAATTGAATCCAGATTGCTCACAGCCCGATATCCATCAATCTATCATACATAATTCTTATCTATATTGATTTCGATTCGTCAGTCATTGAGTACTCCACAACGTACACTATATTCTATGAGAAAGTAATATTCTAATCATGAATTTGTAAAGAAGGTATATCTGATTTTTCAACGAAACACAAAAAACACATTTGGGTTAAAATAATTCTAAATTGAAAAACAAATTTTAAGTTTGTTTGAATTGTTACAAGACACCAGAATAAATGTTTTAATTATGGAAAGTTCCTTTTACGTCCACTTAATTGCGTTGTTTAGAACAAAGTAACCATGTATCCGAACGATGGATGAAAACAAACACATAAATGAGATTGAAATATTTTATACAACTTCCAGAAGAGACCTGACGAGCAAGAATTTTTATATCTTTAGAGAAGAGCATAAACCCGGTTGAGCATTCATGCTTATTTCGAACCAGCCCTGCCATTTCTTGCTCAATTTCCATCACATTCAAATTACACTAATTCTATTTTGTGAACGATTCGATGAAGATAATTCGGTTGTTCCTCACAATTGACAACGTTAATTGCTTTGTCTCTGGGTCTACATTTCTCCTTTTGCGCCCTTCTTTCTAGTTTAGTTCTTGCGTGACTTGAAAGCGCCTAGTGAGAGACAAAATGCGAGAAGTGATGTGTTCTGAATGATAATAATATAAACGTTATCTCATTATACAATTTTTCAAACCGAGATGCTCTCAGAGAACTTCAAAGGGGATATATCCAAACTGAATTATTGGAAAATTGTTCCTTAGATGATATATGAATATTCGTTATATTTCCCATTCCTCAACGTCTAATAACAATTTGATTCCATACGACCTCAAAAATGAAAAGGAATTCCAGCAAATTCCAGTAGACAGATGTAGCAAAAATATTGCTGTTTTGGTTGATGTTTGTAATCAATTGTTAATCATGCAAAACGATAATAGCACATGGATAAAAAAACATTGCTGAATCTTCAGCTTATAAATCAACTTCACGGGATGTTCTCCAATAAGTGTCTATTTCACAAAACGGTTCCTGAGGTACCTATTTTTGAAAATTCATATACACGTGGGTCTGAAATTCTGTGAATACAAGGTATTGGAGGTTTATTTTCCATTAAGAATTTTCAAAAAAATTTCTAAAGTATTGTCAATATTTGGATGTAAATTGTTATTCGAGGTTTTTAATATGGATTATTTGATCTTAGCAACCCATTCATTAACATTACAGATCATAATAATCTGTTTCATTAACGTATCATCGTTTTTATATTTCTGAATCTCATAGCACAGTTTTCAAAATGAATAGTTCTTAACATATGCGACTACATGCAAAGTTCATTGAAGGAATTTGAAAGTTGATACCTAGGCTGGAAGAACCGAGTCAATACAGACAAAACTCATGAGATAGACTCAGGAAGGCATTCAGTTTTCCCGGTCACGAAAGTGACTTTTTAAGGAATAGAAATCGAATAGCAACGTTGGGTCAAGTACTTGGGTCTTATGATAGACCTTGGTCACACCTGGACACACCACATTGAGAGTAATAAACTCAAAAACAACGGAGGATAAATACCTTTTATGACCTCATCAATCACCTATAGAAACGGGAATTCATTTTTTTATTGCCATTTTCTTTAGTTGCGTTCCATATGGCCATGAGGGTGTCATTGAAGTATTTCTGTTGAAAAACATTACTTCATCTATATGGTTTAGGTACTTGCACTTGCGTATATGAATGATGAAAAGTCAAAATGTCAAAATAATTTTAAATGTATTGTGATAATATTGATATGTAATTTTTTGATGGGAGTTAGTAATTGGTAAAATAAAAAATAAATGTAACCAAACAGGTTTTGAGTGTGACTATTAGACCAGAAAGACGTGTTGTGTAACTACAACAGCTTGAACTTTTTTGGTCACCTTCTTTGATTCGAAAAATAAATATATTCTGATCGACAGAGAAACTATGCAAGATTGAAATATAGGTGTGGAATATAGCGCTGCATTTGATTCCAATAAATTTTTTAAAAAAGTTTCACAATACTCTCAAGCAAACAAAAAAATCAATAATATTGTCTAGAAATGATGCATTTCTCCTGCAGAACATATCATAAGGAATTCAGAAACCTGTTGATAACCAACAAATCAACTTGTTTTTGAGAAGTACCTACTTTCATGATTATTTCAGGTTACAAAATAATTTTTGTGATATGAGTGTTTTGTGAGTGGAAAAGTTTCACAACTGTCCTGTTTTCATAATGAAATAGATAAGTTCAATATTTCTATAAAAACACATTTTGACATCGCTTGTCAGTTAACTATCGCATTTGCTGTGAAGTGACCGTGTCAGGTGACGCCGAACTACCTGTATTGTTTACAGCTTACGCGTTTTATTTGAAGTCACATTTGAAGTTCTTGCTGGTGTTTAATGTCTTGCCTTGAAGAGGCTGTAAAGGGAGCTTCAATTGAATTATTACCAAAAAAATCTGCTCAGCAGTACGATATCGCATATTCTAGTTTTCTTAGCTGGTGTAGCCTTAAAAATGTCGAAGGATATCAAAAATATGGAACTCGTCAACCCTCGTTAAAATGGTGTTAATACAATCAAATATTTCACGTTAATAGCTTAAAAATCAAAAACTCTTACGTTTGAACAAGTCCAGAGATTTTCAAATGAGGCGCCAGATGAAAAATATTTGATGATAAATGCCATTTTTTAATAGAAGACATTGAATCAATGGTTAAATCATTCATTGTTCAAATTCCAAATACAGAAACGAAAGTAGGTCTTTCTTTTTGCGTTGTTGGAAAAACATTGACTATTTTGATAAATACGCCCTTCTGTTTTCAATGATCAACGTTTTTTTCTGAAATACTCAAATTATAAATGCAGTGCCGACTCAGTTGGTATGAATACGTTTGGGAAAATGCTCTCTACCATTGCCGAGTTTCTGAACCTTCCGGAACCAGATGTTTCAGAAGGTCTTCTGCTTCTTTGCTAGCAGAATCAGGAGCAAATATAACAGATATTAGGAGGCACGGAGGATGGAAGTCTACAACAGCAGCTGAGGGTTACATTAATCAATCCATTTCTTATGAAAAAACTATTTCTGAAAGAATAATCACAACAACTAGCTTCAGCGTTACAGCGTCGTCCTCTTCACTTCAAGAATTGAATGTTAATGCCCATGAAATTGTCAAATCAGCTAGTTCGAATATATTACATCGCAAGGTATTAATACTTTCCATACTAATGTTCTTAAATGATAAGTATATAATACATTTGTACCAGAATTTAATTGTATCTATATGTATATATGTTCTGTTTATTGCCATTTGGTCGAAAAAAATCGTATTAAAAATATATAGCTACTTTTTGCCACTTTATGAACATTATTTTTCAATACTCTTGACAATCAATAAAAATGTCACTTTTAATGACAATTATACAAAAAATTATTTTCCCAGAAGTATTCTAGTGTTCTCTGAATTGAGTGTTCCACTGAAGTATTTTTTCAGTTCTCGAAATCACAAAAACGAATCAAAGTTTTATGTATTTCAAAATGTCATGAATGAATAATATGGATGAATCAGTATCTGAGGTAATTATTGCATTATTAGTATTTATTTTAGAAGAGAGTATGTATCAATTTTATTTGTTGATAGAAGTCAACAGTGGCTGCATAATAAATGTTCACTCGAATGCAAGGTTTTGTTTTCACGAATATGTCCAAGATAAAGTTCGTTATATAGAGTCAATGCTGGAAATCCAATAACTCAGTGAAATCAAACAGTATGTGATAATAAACAACAGTGCAGCAAGTCTGAAGTCAATTTCACAACTCACTCCAGTAACTCCTGTCTACGAATATTTCACATCCCTTGAAATTAACGTTATCTCTACCTTCAGAATAGATCAATGCACAATCGGAAATTCGATAGCACAGTGCATCTTCGTAAATGGAAACTGACATGTAATTATACGTGTAATACCTGATCAAACATCATACTAATTAATACGTTCCAAGTTTGGTTGAACGGGATATTGGCCATTTCCAGAATTCATCAATGTGAATAAGTTTAATTCCCAGTGAAGTAGAATATGTTAGTTTCCATGTAGACCTGAATAGAAATAAAATGATTGGCATGTTCAGATGTTTGGATTGTGTTGTGTTGTGTGAAACTATTTTTATACGTAAAGCTAGCGTATATTACGCCTCTCGCTATTGGTAGCGGAAAGCTGCGAACTGCCAAACAACGAATTCCTGCGAATGCCGTTCGTACGAAATCGTGCCATGCACATCGTCTATTGCTATTCGTCCGGATTCGTAGTCAGCGTGAAGTTGCTTTCGGGGTAAAGTTTCGTTGCTATACCGCTGTTTTCGGTTTCAAGAGTCAGAATATGTAGACCTAGGGTCAAAATACTCCAAAGGTGAACTAGCTTCCCAATCGGATCTCCTGGTGGGGGCTGATTCAGGGACATCATCCTGTAGAATTTATTCGAAAACCACTATATCTGACAGTCAGCAAGGTCTTCCTGACATCAGTCCACAGGGCAATAGTATGGTAACTGCAGTTGCTAAGAGGCCCACTATCAACTTCAAAATCGATTTCTGCAACATCAGAGGACTCAACTCAATGTGAACTCAGTGCACAACATCTGCGATCCAATAGTCCTCATATTCTTGCACTCACAGAAACCAAAGTCAGTAATTCAACAATATTTTTTTACGAGAAGCAATCTCTCCTGTCAACGAGAGAAAATGCTGAAACCACGAAACTTTGATGTCATGTGGTTCAAAATAATATCATAGAAGATCACCAAATTGATATGCTGCATTTATCAACCACCTAGCCATACAGACTATTTTTTTATGGACAAAACACAAGCAACATAGGAAAATCCTCAAGGCGCTCACAGAGCGGTGCCTGTGGCTGCTCATCGGTGTGAGGTTAAGTTCAGTACACCTCGAACTTCACTGTTTAAAAACTCTTCCTTCTGGAGAACTGCGTTTATGTGGAATAAACTTTCTGAGGACGTTTTCTCAAATGGATTTAATCTCCAGCGATTCAAATGCGATGTGAATCGCCACTTCCACATAGGTCTGTAGTGCTTGTGTTTTGTTTGAAAAATATATAGATGAGGTGGTTCTTTGGAAAGGGTTTTCGAATTATTCTGATGAAGAATTTTCTGCTTTCAAATTATCACTTTTGATCCATCGTCGTATCTGTCACAGTCAATATCGACGAAGGCAGAAAATGTGGGTGAATCCTATTTATGCAAAAAGAAGGAGTTCCATGAATGTTCTCATTTGTGACATGATTTTCAAATCGACGATTTTTCAAAATTAACGAACGATACGGGTCAAGTGGACGCGATCCCCTACCGATCCATGTGTTTGGATCGTTCGTGCGTTGTCGTGCGAAATCTAACGAATGGATTTCGCAACTTTCCGCTCCCAATGGATGAGAGGCCGAACGGAATAGGTTCGCAATTCGCACCTAGTAGGACGAACATTAATGAACGGTACGGGACAAGTGGACGCGTTCCCTTACCGATACATGTGTTTGGATCATTAGTGCGTTGTTATGCCAGTCGCTTCATCAGTGATGGAGAAAGATGTTAATCATCATCTGAAATATTTGAAATACTTCAAAATTTTGAGCAACGATGAAATGTGGATTTTGCAAAACAAAAATCAATAATTCACTCACTTGGAAGTCATATCTTAAAATTGAAGAAAAAGTGGAAAAACGTTAATTTCAAAACAAATTGTATTTTAGTTTTTTCGAATATTCACCGTTGAGGACAGTTACATTTTGCATTCTTTCAAAGCAGTTGGAAGAGTCAGAAATCATGATATAGGACGAATAGTTTCGAAAGATTTTTGAGATGATCATTGCCCATACAATTTTTTTTCATCATTTTTCTCAGAAGTGTTTTCCTTTTTCCTGTTTGAGAAAGGTAAAAATTTCCAAAAAGATTCAAAAAATGTAATTGATATGGAAATAAAAAAGGTTCGTGGTCATACGATTTCACAAGGAACATAATTATTCTTTCGAAATGTGATAGATAGAGAAAGATAGATAGAAAGAGAGAGATAGAATGAAAATGAACTATCGGTGACCCAACATAAGAACAAGGATCATTGAGAAAATTTTAAAGCATAATTCAGTTATCGACCTCTCACGCCAGAGATCAAGTGCCTTGAAAATATCAATAGCTACAATGACTACTAGAATCTTCTATTGCATTCTCTTTTTGTATTATTCAAAGAAAGGTATGACGCAGGTTGGTATCACGTGATTTGTAAAATTCAATTTTTGTTACTACAGAATGAGCTAGGCCAAATAACAATTGATTGAGACTCTTCGAGAAAAGCAAGTTGTCGAACAAAATGGATAACATTCGTGCAGGTTTTTTTTAATGATTTTGGGAAAGACTTAACTCAGTATGAATGTATAGTAACGTTTTGTTTAAGTTTTGATAATGAAGCACCATCAGAAAATACTGTTTACAATTGTTTTGTAGAATTCCGTCGTGATTGAACCATCGCCAGTGATGAAAGTCTTGGTGAAGAATGATTTGAAAAAAACATCGATACTTCGAATGAGATGATTAAAGATGTGACATATCGTCAGTTAGAGTTATCTCTTGCCACATTACAGACGATAGTTCATTTGTATTTCAGGTTGTGATAAAGATATTATTTTAGATGAATTGCGCACGATTTGACCAACACCCAAAATCCACATTTCATCGTTGCTCAAAATTTTGAAGTATTTCAAATATTTCACATGATGATTCACATATTTCTCCTTCACTGATGAAGCGACTGGTATATAGTTCTATCCTGTTGACATAAAGGATGGAGTTATTCCAAAAAATTTTTTCGTTCTACAATTTGAAGAGCGAAATAAGTAGAAACAGCGTTTCCATTATAACAGTCCATTTCAAGGCCTCCCATTCACTGGGAGCGGAAAGCTGCGATACGTTGCGAAATCCATTCGTTAAATTTCGCACGACAACGCACGAACGATCCAAATACATGGATCGGTAGGGGATCGCGTCCACTTGACCCGTATCGTTCGTTAATTTCGAAAAATCGTCGATTTGAAAATCATGCCACAAATAAGAACATTCATGGAACTCCTTCTTTTTGCATAAATAGGATTCACCCACATTTTCTGCCTTCGTCGATATCGACTGTGCCAGATACGACGATGGATCAAAAGTGATAATTCCAAAGCAGAAAATTCTTCATCAGAATAATTAAAAACCCGTTCCAAAGAACAACTTCATCTATATTTTTTTCAAACAAAGCACAAGCACTACAGGAAAATTCTTAAGGCGCTCTCAGAGCGGTGCTTATGTAGAAGTGGCGATTCACATCGCATTTGAATCGCTGGAGATTAAATCCATTTGAAAAAACGTTCTCCGAAAGTTTATTCCACATAAACGCAGTTCTCCAGAAGGAAGAGTTTTTAAACAGTGAAGTTCGAGGTGTACTGAACTGAACTTCACACCGATGAGCAGCCACAGGCACCGCTCTGTGAGCGCCTTGAGGATTTTCCTGTGTTGCTTGTGTTTTGTCCTTAAAAAAATAGTGCCCGATATTGTGTATCGCTAGGTGGTTGATAAACGCAGCATATTAATTTGGTGATCAGCATTTCCTCTCGTTGATAGGAGAGATTGCTTCTCGTAAAAAAATATTGTTGAAGCACTGACTTTGGTTTCAGTGAGTGCAAGAATATGAGGACTATTGGATCGCAGATGTTGTGCACTGAGTTCACATTGAGTTGAGTCCTCTGATGTTGCAGAAATTGATTTTGAAGTTGCTAGTGGGCCTCTTAGCAACTGCAGTTACCATAGTATTGCCCTGTGGACTAATATCAGGAAGAACTTACTGACTGGTTTTACTTCAACTCTCTGCGCGGCATTAGGTGGGTGGGTTGTTTGTTTTCTGTTGTTCCGTTGGTCCGTTTTACGTTGTTCCTAAACAACTACTTCCATATATGAACAATGAATTATACTGAGATCACTTTTTCCTATTCAGTTTCCCACAATTTTTTTATAAAGATAGAGAAGTGAAAGGCAAAAATCTTGTTCCCAACTAAAAATGTCCAATATTCATTCAGAACTAGCCTATTAAAAAAAACATTTCTTTAGCAGTATCTCTGTTTGGCATTCAACCTATTGAATCATTTCTTGAAAGTTTCATATCACTTCGGTATCATACCTATTCGTTTTTGTTTTCATGATATTATTTATACAATGACACAACTAGAGCTATATAGATTAAGTTCCATCTTCTCACTTCAAACAACATTAACGACATCGAGAAATAAAATTCAGGGAAACTTGTTTGTCATGTCATAACATCTAGCAAGTCAATTTGTTTCGACATGTTCTATAATAATAATGTTCACGACATTCAATTTCATCAATGCATTCATTGCTGAAAAATACTTATTGGCCTACACGCAATGAGGTCAAAATTTATTATGGTTTATTAAAGTCGTGGCATGAAATTAAGTAATTTTAATTAATGCACTACCAGTCATATACACACAGTTTGTTAATTTTATTGCTTCGCCTAATAGTAATTTTGCGCTGCAGTTTGTAATTAAACTGGAATAATATTTTGATAATTTCATCTGCAATCCCTTTGCCAACTTATACAAAGAACTGCATAATGAACCGTAGAGGTCATTACCTTGCTTCATTGCTCCGCATAGTCTGCATTTATATGAAGTAACTTAGATTTTCAATATTCATGAAGATTAAATACACAAATCGAATAAAGCAAGCTTCAGTTCTTTTTAGACCAAATACATTTTTTCTCAAAGGGTCCATGCAAACCCACTGTTGAACTCACTGAACTGAACTATCTGTCACAATTATTAACTCGATAAAGTACGGTTGTAAACCCGGCGAATGAATCAACCTATGAAGGAACTCATCATACCTGAAAGGAATTTTCTAAACGGCAGCACAGTTTCTTAAACCAACGCAATGATTAGTTATCCTGGCAGAGAGTGAATATTTCGAATAATGTTCGCGAAGCATAACGCGTGGACAATGGTAGATTAAGTGGCATGTGGAGAATTCATGAGCAAATGACAATATAACAAAAAAAATAAGAAAGGAAAAGACGAAGAGGAAGATTAAATGGGATATTTTTTGGTTTCTGATAACAATAGCTATTTATGATGTAAGTGTTAAAAGTAAGGTTTTATTTTGTAAGTGAAAAAGTTTGCGAAATGAGCGTAGCGGGTTGAGCAATTTCACGAACAAAATAAAACTTACGTTTAACACAAATATCTCACAAAGTTTTTTGGAAAACTGTCCTGTATTCATTATAAAATAGAGAAATTTAATATTTCTATAAAAACACATTTTAACATCTCTTGTCAATCTACTATTTTCATGTTATCGCATTTGCTGTGAAGTGGCCGTGTCATGTGACGCCGAATCACTTGGTTGCCAACAAACAGTATTGTTTACAGCTCAAGTGTTTTATTTAAAATCACATTTAAAGTTCTTGCTGCTTTTTGATGTATATAATATATTTGTAGCAGAATTTAATTGTCTCTATATCTATTGTTCATAATAAAACTTCCTTGAAAATTGAATAATAATATTTTGTTAATTGCTACTTGGTCGAAAAAAATCGTGTTGAAAATACTTTTAACACTAGTGCTAACCATTAAAAATGTCACTTTCAATGACAGTTGTACGCACCAAGAGCGGTACATATCAGAAATACGCGCCGGACAGTGGCTGCTCATCGTTTAGAGGTTCAACTCAGTACACCTCAAACTTCACTGTTTAAAAATTTTTTTTTCCGGAGAACTGCGTTTATGTGGAATAAACTTTCTGAGAACGTTTTTCCAAATGGATTTAATCTCCAGCGATTCAAATCCAATGTGAATTGCTACTTTCGCACAGGCGCTCTGAGAGCGCTTTAAGGATTTTCCTCCAGTGCTTGTGTTTTGTCCTTGAAAAATATGATTTTTGTGATTGGCATTATTTGAAATAAGAACTCATCAATTGAATTCACCTTTCTCAATAATTTCTTCCGAGAACAGAAATTTTAATTTCCGATGAGGTTTCATAGCAATGGGAGGGAGATTTTCAAAAAAAGTAGTTGACACTTGTGTGACAATTGTGACACTTATGTCAAATTCTGTGAGAACTCGCCTAGTTCACCAAACGTAACTTCAATTTTCAAGTGGCTTTCAAGAATATTATGTCGAAATACAGTACATTTGTATAGATGATCTCTCACTTCGGAATTGAAGATGATATCTGGAGATTTCCTTTGCATTTTGTCACAAGAAACAATGGAACCCTTGATGGAAACAATAAGACCTGTAGCTTCACCACCACTGATAGTGAATTGGTGGTATATGGCTTCAGCCAGATATGGAAGAAATATACATTTTCAGTCTTCACTTTCTGAATAGCCGAGTGTTCACGAAGGCGTTTTTACATTGTTCTTCCTTGATATCACATATTTCTTTACTCAAAGGAAACTTGTCCCCTTATCGGTGTTCCTTATAAATAGAACATACAAGAATAAATAGTAACTTTTGGAAAAGTCAGGTTTTGGCTTTCAACTTCTCCATCTTTGTACAGAGTTAATTTTTGAAATTGATTGCTTCCTTTCTCTCTTTGAAAGAATCTCACATTTTTTGTATCAAGATGGTGAAGTAGAGAGCCAAAACTTCTCTTTCCCAAAAATTGATCTCCCCTATAAATATACCCTTTCATTTCTTGAACTACACCTTACGATTTGATCTTCACAAAATTTATTCGAAGAAATATCTCACGATATGTTTCGCTAACAGAATATCTTCTTCGTAATGAATCAAGTAAGTAAGTGAACTGGTACTTAATTCACTACAAAAAAGCTACTGTTTTAGCGAAACATATGATATATATATTTATTTTAATGAAGTTTGTGGAGATCAATTCGAGAGGTCCAGTTAATTAAATTATTATGGATATTCATGAAGTAACGGCCGAATCAATCAGAACAAAACCCTTTCAATTCAAATAGTAGCTATTCATTTCATACGTGAACTTTATATTTGGGGATTTCTTTGACACAAATAGGAGTGACGTAGAAGATTTTGTGACTTGTCTCAACGATAGATCCCCAAATATAAAGTATTGAATAGAAAATCGTGATGAGTTACCATTCTTAGATGCTCTTGTTAGAAGAAACACCAATTAGGGTTTAAAATTCAATGTAAATAGGAAGAATACTAGTAATTTCAGATATATCCTCCTGTCACTTCATAAAACGACTGAAAAAAAGACAATAATGATGTAGAAAATGTACTGGAAACCAAAAATAATTCGAAAGGCACTAGGTATTAGTCATCACACCACTCTCCCCAGTAATCTACGGCGTTGGTCAGATGAAAAAAATAATAAAATCGTTGGCATGTAAATACTACTCAACCTAGGTAAATATGTAATTAAGACGCCCAACGATTTTATAATATATTTCCATCTGATCAATACCATAGATTGCTGAGGAAAGTGGTGTGATTACTGCTACCTAGGACCTCCCGAATTATTTTTCAGTTTTCAGTACATTATCTACATACTTATTTTCTTTTTTTTTATAAAACCGTTTAACATTTTCCTTCTATTTCATTTTTAAATTTTCAGTTTCTATTTTTGTTACTGAATTATTCTCATTCTCTTCAGTTCATTCAGTGCCTTAATATTACAAGGTAATATGTAACCCGTCATTTTTTTGGTGGGGCCATCTTGAATTTGCTTCTTTTTTCAAAGTGTACTACTATTCTACTAGTAAAGCCCTCTCACTTGATACCCATATTGAGGTAGTTGTGTAACAATATGTAATTCGCCATTTTATAGCTACGGACAT
>WOGO01004321.1:0-13373 GCA_015342085.1 Leptinotarsa defecta | reverse complement strand
TTCAGGCTGTGCTGGATGCTGGATTTGAATAAATATCTTATAATAAGGGAGCCCAAGCGGGGATTTCGGGATTCACTAAAGCGCGGCAGATTAATATACAGGGGGATACTTTGTACCCGGTTAAGTACCTCCAACAAATATGAGCCCCATATATAAGGCCTCCTGTGAGGGATAAAGGATCAGATTAGTGAAAAAAAATTAATCATCAGAAATTCTCGAGAGCGTCAGATTAAGGTAGGGTGAGTTAATTATCTGCTAAAAAGTGTATATTCCAGTAATCTGACAATTAGAGAGTGACGTAAAGAAAGGATTTTTTTTTTATTTTGAAGGAAATAATTCAAGGATAACGAAAAATATATAATCTGACGATTTCCGCAAGCCGAAATAACAAAAATTTGTCGATAAAGTTCAAAGCGTGCAGCTGTGTGATACATATAATTCCCTCTCCGACTTTCTGTTCCTCTATTCTCTTTTCACTTTTTCTCTATCTATTACTCTCTAACTCCGTCCCCACTCTGAATTCTGTTGCCATGACGCCATCACAGCTGATCACAGAGACTCGTTCGTGATGAAGATCTGTTTTTCCATTAACCAGCTGTCGCACCCCTACGAACGACAACCCTCAGAAGTCGAAAATTGTGCGGGCTAAAGATTAACGAGGTCTTACCTTTTAACGTGTGATTCCTAACCTAACCTAACGTGTGATGAAGATGATGATCAATTAATCAATTAATTGATGGATGTAACCGTTACTACGTGGTAGTAACGGTAGAGAAATTGAACTTTCTATGTTTATCTGTCACTAACGTTACTGCAGTATCGTCCTATAAAGACATTTTCAAACTTATACAATATACAAAGTAATACAATGTCCTTATAGGACGAAACTGCAGTAACGTTAGTTAAAAATAAAAGTGGTGAAAAACATAGAAAGTTCCATTTCTCTTTTCTTCATCAATTATTCAATTGATTATAAGAAAATAAATTTTTTTGAGCATTTTTTTGAAATTATTTTCTCATAAATACAAGTATTCTACTTGAATAACATACACTCATTTATTTGCATGCTATTTCCTGAGCTTTTCAATTAATGAAGTTCAATGAATTGAATTTTTTTCTAAATATTGTTTTTTTAGATTGAGTGAATCCCTCTAGATAATCGTCAGATTATGAGACAGCACATCTTAAACATAAAAACATAAAGATGAACCATATATATTTTAATATGACGCGCTTGAGTATTTCAAATTGGCGAATTATTTTGCACATTATAATAATGGCCGCGAGTTTGCGTCAGATCGAAATCATCAGATTATTGAATGAGAGCTTTTTAAAACCCCCTTAGAAAGTCTGACGCGCTCGATTAATTTTTTTTTCTTTTCACTTTTAACCCTTACGTACAACCATCCGCATCATGAAATCGATTAACATACGAACATTATTAAAAATACGTATCGTATTTTTTAATGTTTTTTCACATATTAAAAATCTATAGCCGCTCTCCCCACCGATGCAAAGGTAAATATTATATAACATTTTTTTCTTCTTATGATCTAAGCTTTGCAACCAAATATGTCTCTATGACGCTCGAGTAAATTCCCATTTTGTATCGTGGGCTCCTCCACTATTAATTCAGCAACGTATCAATTTCGCTTATGAAATTCAAAACTCTTGATATACCACCAATGCTCCTCAAGTTACATAATTCACGTAATGAAATCGCCACAAAGTTTAACTGTCGCGAAATTGGGTTAAGAGACTGGCATTTATGTAATTTACGGAGTTACATTCGACAATTTTTTATACTTCACGTTCACGATCAACTGGTTCTTCTCTTTCAAGTGGGCCGATCAAGTCGGCAAAGCCTTCTTGATGAATGAACGGAGCCTCAGGCTGATTCAACTTAGTTTTTTTGCAAGTCTTGTCGTGAGTTATTAGGTTTTTTATTTTTATTTATTGCAGTGACGTGGTTCAATTTAAGGAATTTATTTCCGTTTTTCTTTTCTTGAACACAAATGTATTTCCTAAAAGAAGTACGAAACTTCTGAAGCATAACTACACGAAGCACCTCTTTCTTTCATCTGTTTGTAGAATAATCCAGTGTGACGTTTCTCCATTTAGTATCAGAACATGTGATCTAGTTTTTTGAATAAGAGCATTGAATTTGTCATAGTACATTCATAAAGTGACGTCTGAATTTACTATTGCCTTCTGAAACAGTGTTATTAAAATTTCCAGATACAGATTGATTTTTCATCTTGATTTACCTTTGAGTAATAATGTCGACATTCTCTTCTTTGAATACACCACCCCATTTTTTTCATTTTCGTTAGTTATCTTTTTGAGCTGATTTTAAAAATGTGTTACAAGTTGCGCCAAATTGGTGCAGGACGAACAACAAACACCACAAAAAATTACAAAGAATAAAAACCGGACTGGAAGGTCGTGTTGAAATGGTACTGAGACTTCGAGATATATCAATCGTCCTCTAAGTCAGCGAACATACCACTGCTGACGCCTGCCGCAATAATAGACGAAACGTAGGCCTACCAGCCCGGATTTTGTTCTTTCTATTTGTGATTCTGGCCATGAAAGCCTATGTTCTGGTACAAAAGGTGCTTTGGAAACTTAATTAGAAAGTTCAACGATACTGTAATTTTTACAAATAGATGAAGAATGAACGTGATAAAAAATATTGAATAAAATTCAGACTAAAATCAAATTGTCCAAAATTTCTTGTAATGATTGGTGAAAGGGAATGAATGGGGGGCCTAAAGATACTTGATCGAAATGTAAAGGAATCTAAATATGATACCAAGGACTAGTTTGGAAGAGGCCATACAAAACTTGCCGAACATCCATCGATACCACTGAAGAAATTTTGACTAATAGGTACAAAGCGACACCGTCTTCAAATGAAGGCAATGACGTCTCACCTCACTAAGACGCCATCTATCACGTCGACAGAAAATCCACGAGTATAGAGGGTAAATGAGGCTCCCCAGAGCTATTATTGCAAAGAAAGGTCTCGATCGTGGAAAGAGATTTGAACATTGCAGCTTTCACTGCAAGGCAACAAGATGATATCAAAGTAAAAAGACAAAGTATTTCTTTGCCATCTATGAGATCGAAAGAAAAATCAATCCATGAGTAACGGGAGTTTAGTTCATCTCGTGGATGAGTCCAGCAATACCTCAGAGGAAGCTATATAATACGATTTGGATGTGGATTATTTATCAATGAGCTGTTTAGGGTATCTGCTACTAATCTCATTATGCAGATGATGACTATTAGATTTATCGCTAAATAATAATGTAGCATCATGGCCAATGGCATTTAAAGAAGTAAAAGCTCGTGTCAATCATGACGAGAGTACATTTACGTAAATGATGAGCAGCAACGGTACTAGGACAGATCCTCGGGGAACACTTTCTTTCTTCAACTGAGAAGATGACAAGTATAGAGTTCTTTGTTTTTTGTCACTTGAATGATTTTCATTCTGTCACTGCACCCATATGGTAGAATTGGCCTGTTATGTGGCCTGTTTTCAAAAAATTCGGAATTGTTTCAAGTATATTAAAGTTGCAGTTATATAGCATAAAAATATGTTCTAAACTCAATATTTTTCAGTTGTGAAGTAACAGATTTGCGTAAATATTTAAATCAGAAGTGGGAAACTTTGTAAATTATTAGGTGTTTCAGATGAATCCGCATAACAGCACTTTCTAAGCTTGTGATTCTTTCTAATATGACCTTTTCGGTACATTTCACAATGCATAATGAAATTTTTCACAATCGTGCCGTTTTGTCCTTGTCGACTCGCCCGACTCGTTCTCCTAAACAACTTCGATGAAAGCGTTTGACGGTGGTCGAATCGTCTATAATCATAATCGATATTTATCAAAATCGTGCACTCTGTGCGTTGCAATCACATCAGTTAATACAGTGAAAATAAGCGATAAATTGGTGATCTTACATTGATTCAAATAGAGCTGAAAATTTTAAAATCATATTTTATTTTTACAAGCGATAACAGCCATTTTTGAAATGGGTAAACAACAGCTTTTAAGTTGTTTGAAAAACTTAATGATTTAATTGAATTTGTCTAATACGTATTCAATAAGAAGGGCCTTTCTCCAGTCATTACAAATGGAATTCGCTTTCTTCTCGCTATATAAGGAGTATCAAAAAGTAATCATTTAGACAAATGTAGATATTTGAGTTTCGTATGAACACTCGGAACAATAAAAAAGTTTAACTATCTTGTCTTCCGTCAATATCTGCTTCAACTCATCAACACTCAAATATAATAATAATGATAATGAATATAATAATAACATCTTAGTCTACTGCAGTCTCGTGATGGGTATAGAAGATTCTAACAGAAGGTGCAGGGCCTGCCGTTAGGTGTCCGAAACCCTAATGCACTTGCTGTCAGCATGTCCAGCATGTGCGGTCTCGGCCTATATCCTCCGACATAACGTGGCCCTAAGGGTACTTTATTACCACCTACGGTACTCCTACGACATTGACGAGACACCGGTATTGTTCTACGCTCCGGGGATATTGAATCTGTTATGAAGAATAAGAAGTGCCGAATTTATTGAAACTATTCGTTTTCCACCCTCAGGCTCACACACGCTAATAAACCTGATGTATTCCTTTTCGATTGCCAGATCAAGACGATATTGTTATGGACTTTTCAGCTCCTGGCGAGACGAATATCGTCCGAAATGAGGAGGAAAAACGGATAAAATATCGAGATTTTTTCTTTGAACTCCGCAGAGTCTATCCAGACAACTCTGTCCAAATGGTTGTTCTGATTTTTGGAGTCATTGATGGAATGATGCCCTTTCTACTCTCGAATCTCAAAATCATACCGGCTTGCCGCACTAAAGCAGACATCTTAGCCGGACAAATGCAGAAGGCTATTAATCTTGCCCGTGCTCGAAGCACTTAAATTTTGGACCCAATGATCACTTACCCCACGTTGTGGGGAGTGGTCGTTGGTTGATAATGCTGGCGCGCCCTCATGATTGTATTGGAACTTCGGAGGATAGGGCCCGACCAGCAAAAAAGTTAGGTTAAAAATAAGAAATGCCTTTATTTATACTGGCGGAATTTAGTTTACGCTACAAGTTTAAGTTTGGGTGGCCAATTATCTGATCTGATCAAGGAAAATTTCTGAAATTCATATTTTGCAATTGCAAGGTTTGTAGCTGTATCTTTATGGCTGCATGGAAAACTATAACCAAAGTTGTCATGAAGAATACATGGGTCAATCTTTTAGAATTCTAGATTATTGAAAGATCGAATAGTATCTCATAAGAGTAACAGTATGTCACTCTTATGAAATATAAGAAGATAATGAAAAAAAAAGCAGAAAACGATATTTTTGACATAAGTGTGAGAGTAGTTGAATAATTACTTGTCATAATGCAAATTGAACTTCGCCTTTTATCTTCATATAACAATTAAATTGTACCTAATCAATTTGCTTGAAATGTATATTACTGGAGTTTTTTCCCAACAGCAGATCGTTATTTTAACACATCGACACGTGTTTCAATCACCAAGTGATCATGTTCAAGAGGAACAATTAATCTTCCTCAAAAGGAAACACGTGTCGAGGTGTTAAAAATAACTATTTGGTGTTGGGAAAAAACTCCAGTAATATTCATTACTACACCAAAGGTTCCAAATAGTGAATCACAAGTGCTTGAAATGTGTTTGAAGATAATAAAGACGATTATCATAATAATAATAAAATAAACATATTTAAAAATATATTTTATTATTATTATTTCTATTATTATCATTTTTATTTGCCTTCAATAAATTTTTCAGCGTAAATAGAATCAGTGGATACTTTAGATATTTTGTTTATAACAGTAAATATAGGACGTGCACCAATTTTGAGCTCTATGTGAAATATTGTGGATTTTTATCTCTTTTTTGACTTGACTAAATAGCCGCATGACCGACCGATACAAAATGGCATAGTTAACATTCCCGCTATGTGAATGTACTGGTGTCGGGCTCACAAGTTCGTGATTCGTGAATCATAGTCGTACATACTTTCATTTCGGTCCATTCTTGAGGCGAGCATTGTTTAGAATTGTGTGCGAAGAAAGAAGAAAACGTGAGATTGGGTCGGAACAGTTAAAGCCTGAGAAGATTCAAATGAGTGGACAGGAATTTCGCTGCAGACATTCCGATCGGAAGAATCATCTCTGTGTAGATATAGCACCAAAAATAATATATGGAAAGTATTTATTTTTTAGCTAGTAAAGAATATTTCAGGATAAAACGTATCTTCTGTGAATGTGCGAGGTCAATTTCCAAGCTACATACAACATGAAAAAAATTTAATTGAAAATGAAATGACAATAAGTAGAAATAACATTCCACAATATTTGGTATGGTAATTGAATAAGGTATATTTCGACAATACTTCTCTTCCTGAATTGGCCGTCATGCAACCCGGACCTCCATCCTATTGAGAACCATCTAGGTTGGGAATACTTACAATGTCAGATCTGTATTAGAACACTTGATCATTTTCAAACTGAACTCAATAACATAAGAAACATCAAACAAGGATACATGCCTAGCTAGAAGAATGGACGGTGTATATATTTTTCATTTTTCTGTTTGATCGTACCATACAAATTTTTTATTATCATGTCAAAACTTTTTTACATGTACATTGAACTTAGGTTCTACTTTCAACACGCTTTTATCATCTTCACCTGTATGTAAGTATGTATGTTGGTTTGTAACTCTCAAGCTCGGGATCTGTATTTGACAGAATCATCGACATTATTGCTTGATCTATTCGCGGACAGATGGCACTGTACGTAACCTCTTTGATATAATTCGAACTCACTTTACATATATTTCTTCATTTGAAAAATGTATATTTTTTTTATTAACACGTGTGCCTGCTGGCTTATTTGTAACCCTCCTGCTTGGTAGCAGATTTTCCGGCTCCCTCTCCGGAATCGGAAAATTTCAATGGCCATTTTTTTAAATAATATACGGCTGATTGATACCAAAGTTTAGATAAAATAAATATAGTTTAAAAAGACTAAAAAACACGCTTTTGAAGAATATCAAACTAAAATGTTAAAAATGTTTTTTTTTAATAATATCAAAACAATAACGAACGAAAAATACTAGTATTATTATGAAAAAAGCGTGGGCGCTTTCTGCCATATTTTTTATATATCAAGCGCCCGTCGCTTGATCCTCCTCCATGAGGAGTCGCTCAATATTTGTTTTGGTATAATTCAACCGTACTTTATACAATCAATACACATATTGATCATTTCTCTTCCGCACGCAATAGACAACATAGTTAATTGATGGTAGGAAATCATAATGAAGAAAAGAAAAATGAAACTTTGTATGTTTTTTACCACTTTTATTTGTAACTAATGTTACTGCAGTTTCGTCCTATATGGACATTTTCAAACTTATATAATAAACTCATGTATACTCATACATACACTCATGTATGTATATAAGTTTAAAAATGTCCGTATAAGACGAAATTGCAGTAACATTAGTTACAAATAAACTGTTCAGCTTTAGCTGTTTGAAGGTAATTTCTTGTACATTTCATTGTCTGCTTTTGCTGGAAGCTTCTTGATTTGGGTTCTAATGAAAACAATTTTTTTTGCTTTACGAGCATCGTTGTTTTCTTTTTATTGCCCCAAACCGTATTCAGTGGGCTAGTGGTCTCCACAGCATCCGTATCATCCAATAATCGAACTGAAATTATTTTTTTCTAAACAGTTTTAATTTTATCGATGTGCCAAAACAGCGAAAAAATAGTTATTACCTAAATTTCAAATTTTCAGTTGCTGAATTTTAAATGTTGACACCCAATTTTCGTCCTTAGTTTAGTCTCCACCTATTATTACTCAGAAATTCATCTACCCGTGTCAAGTAAGTCTGGTGAGTCGGTGCTAGCTTCTCATGTCAAGGCACTGTTTTTATATGTTCGAACAGTGCGTCTTCAGTAGGTAATTATACTTTTGAAGACATTTTCGTTTTGATTTTTCTCGTTATTCAGGTAATGAACTCGACGTGATTTGACAATTGATATTTTGTTCTTATATCGATGCATTCAGCTGAGAATGTTCCGGGAAGTAATCTTTGTAAATACCGCTCGACCTAAAAATTCTTTCAGATGAATAAATCAGAAATAAATATTATAAAGATTAGATTATATGCTGGTTTTCGTTAAAAAATGAGTCTTGTGATGTTACTTTTTTTAAAACTCTAATATGATACTGAATTTACTTTTCAATTAATTAATCCAATCAATGAACAAAATTGTAATTTCACACCCTTTCAATACATTTGTGCGGTATGCAAAAACTTTTTATCATTTTTTCTCCCATGAATTCAAGAGGTTTGGGTGTTTTTGGCACGGTTCTTGGGTATCGGATTAGATTTTGACGAATCCTCAAAAATTTGACCGGCTAGGAATCCAGACGTGAAAAGCATCTTGGGAGCCACTAGCAAAGCATCGCTAGTGGGTGGCAAATAACTGCAACGGCGCCTTTAGAAATTCCAGTCTTTTTATAAGTTTATCAATTACTAACCTTCACTAACAAAAATTCCTTGAGTATCCAGACTAGTAAATCCCGAAATGTTCACTCAAATAATAATTATATTATGGAGATAGATCAAATACATCTTAATTTGAATATAAAATAAATGAAAAAACTTTTGTCTAATACCTACTTAGTTTATTATTTGTTACGATCAGTTTTGGTTTATTAGACAATTTTCAAGTAACTAATACAATAACAAAACAAGTATAGTCGAAGTAAACGATATTGTGCACTCTTAAAGTTGTCGGCACTCTCGAAAGCCAAGAAAACAATACATAGAAATGAACCGGTAGTAAACTAGTCCACGAGGACTGTATACTCGGCGGTTCGTATTGGAAAATTTTTACTAACCGAGTTTTATGATTGGCTGAAGAGTCATAAAATTAAATTTGAAGTCATGTTATAGTGACGAATAGAAATCTGGGAAATCGGGGAATGTTATGGCTGTCGTGTTCAGTTCAGGAACTTATCGCGATTTGAATGTTGAAATTCGATATTGGTGCAGTTATAAATACTTAAAATGTTTGTTATCTGTTTGAAATGTGGCGTTCTTGAACAATTACTGATAGTAATAACGAGTGTGATAACAACGCAGACTTTTTCCAGTGTAGTGATTCCAGTAGCCATGGTGAACAATGCGAAACACAGAGAGTATGTTACAATTTACATAAGAATCTACATCTCAAGTTTGGTTTCGAGGGAAACAAACTATAACAAGAAACATAACATTTGACCGAAATTCCTTTCTTAACTGTACTTAAAATAGTCAAAAACGCAAGACTCGATGTGATACAGGATTATCAAAACCTTTAGATGTTCATCTAATAAAATCATTTTAATAAAAACAATATACAGCTGTTACAAAAGCAGTGAGATTCCTACAACTGAAATCATAAGTAAGAAATTGAATACTTCCGGCCATAACCTCAGCTGCTGTGACAAAACTTTTCAGAATTGGATAAAGAAACTAGGATTTAGATTTAAAATAATTAACAAACGTCAAACGATTATGGAAAGCAGACTCACTCACGACATAGTTACGAAAGGGTGGACTGATGGTTCGAGAATGTGTACGGCTAACATGCCTGCAAAAAAAAGGATCGCGACTAATCATTGTGCATTGCGGAGGAAGTAAAAGCTGGGTTCCGACTTTTTTGAAATTATATGGAAAAAAACTTGAGAACTATGATGTTGATTATCATGAAAACATGGAAGCTATTATTTTCGAGGAATTTACAATGTTTCCAACAAATTCATCTCCCTTCCTTCACTGCACGTTTAAAGAATTTTCATGTTTTCTTCATTTATTGTGTGGTTTTTTTCTTGTAGATGTCCATATATAGCTGATTTTTATCCGATAATACATGGTACCGGTATCTTATGTTGAAATTTCTGCCTGTCTGGCCTACATAAGCTGCTGGACAGTCAACACATTATAGTGTATATATGCCCGATTTTTTCTTTCTTTTTTTTTCCACTTATCCATTTTGGGTTTTGCGTTGAATAACATGTTCCCTAAAGTACTCTTATTATTAAATGATGTAATTATGTTGAGTTTTGAAAAATAGTTCTTCATGTTTTCGGAGAGCTTTCCCGAGTAACTTATGCGAGCATATTTTTTAGCTTCTTTAGGTTCTTCATGATTTAGGTATAGCTCGTTCCTGATCAATTTTTGGTTCTTGGTGAAGATCAGTTTTTCAATTAAATTGGCGGGAATATGGTTGTTATATGCTATATACTTTATGATCTTCATTTCTCTTGAAAAGCTTCGTCTGATAACATCTCGATTCAATCTAATCATTTATTTTATTAAACATCGTGGGTTTATGTAGTTTCAGAAAAAATAAAATAGAAAGTGAAATACATTTGTAAGAAAACTCCAAAACTTTAATGTGTATAGAAAGTTCTACTATTTTGTCAATTGAACCGATTCCGTATCTTTAATATTAACAAAGGTACCAAAGGTGTACACTCAATTTGGATATTCCTATATAGACATTCGGAAGATTTTTCTTGCCTTTTTTTCAATATGAATTTGAGCAGTCTGTCAACAAAAAGGAAAAAATACTTGACAGATATTTCTCGAAAACGGTTCAAAATAGAAATAGTATTATCTGAACAAAGTTAATCTAAATTTGGATGTAGAGCTCAAAAATATTGAAATATAAGGGTGTTCTTTTTTGGGAAAGAAAGTTTTTGGCTTTCTACTACTCCATCTTGATACAAAAAAAAGCCAAAAACTTTCTTTCCCAAAAATTAATCACTACAAAAAAATATGACCCCTTCAATTTAAATAACATATTTAGAAATAATTATATTACCCACCATTTTCGAATTAGAGGGGAATACCCGAACTTACTTCTTTCCTATAAGAGACAATGGAAATTTCTAGAGTATAATTTTATTTAACATTGAGTAACTGATGACATGTGGAGTTACTGATTTCATTCCCAGTTTCATTCCCAATGTGCATCTGTTGAAAAAAACCGGTTTTTCCGTTAACCAGCTGTCGCACCCCTACGATACAAACGACAACCCTCAGAAGTCGAAACTTGCGCGAGCTAAGGACTAACGGGGTCTCACCTTACCCAATGTACATAGTCGATTTTATTTTGTGAAATACTGTACAGGAGCTGCAATAGAAATTGTATCAGTTGGTAATCTCGAAGACCGATACTGCTTCCCGTAGTGAATAGGTAAATCAAATATGCAATCTCTTATCGGCCGAAATCATTCCAAAATAAATTATATTTGTGAGTATTATTATTATTTGCGCTGGTCGATCCTCATCTTCCAAGCCCCGATATATTTGTATGGACGCTCCAGCATTATCAACTAATGACCATTCTCCACACTGTGGAGTAATTGTGAGAAATGGGTCCGCGAATCATGTGCCTTAAACAGGCACAGTGAGTCAAAACTTCCACTGTTCTGCACTTCGATAAGTGTTTCAATCAGCAAATGATAATCTTGTAGAAGAAGAATAAACTAAATCTATATACAATGTTGTCCTTATTTATACCATAGATACATCGGCTAGGTTCCTGCGTCTCAATTGTCTTAAAATTTCTCTGATTGCTTGAACTTCATCAAGCTTGAGTGGTGAATGAATAATTCCAATGAATTTGGTACCTCCTATTGAATACAACGCATTCAATATCTACCTTAGCGAAGGGTGTCGATGAGTATAGGCTAAGCCCGCATAAGCTGGATGTGCTGACAGCAAGGAAGTGCATTAGGGTATCAGAAGCCCAGCGGCAGGCTGTGCACCTCATGTCAGGAACCTCTAAACCCATCAAGTGGCTGTGGTAGACTAAGGTGTTGAAGACACCATTCTGGCAGGTTATGATAATCCTTTCAGTTTTCGACCTCAGCCTACTCGACCTGAGGGAAGCTAGATACTTCGATAAGCCAATGTCTTCATTGTTGTTGAAGAAGACCATGTACATTGGCTCATTCTTTTGTGATCTCTGCGGCTTTAATATGAGCCTTTCGCTGGACGAGTCCCAACTCGGTGATATGAGTTGTGATTACGTCTTTCACTGCGAAAGACTAAATTAAGTTCATAACTCACTCGTGCAGCTGCCCTAAAGAGAAATTAGCCAATTTCTGGCCTCATGTTGAGAAAGGGACCTGCCCTTCTGATGAATTTACAGGCTCCTTCCGATACCATTTTGTCATGTAGACACTTCGACATGCTCCGGATTTATTTCATACCACAGTACCACAATGGGCTATCTACCCTCTTCTCGCGGACTCACCACTCTCGTACCAAAACGTCTGTTGTCATCGATAGGGTTTTGATTGGGAGACAAATCATCGTCATGAACCCCACCATCATATCTATGATCCCATAGAGCGGGTTGGTTGTTTTGCTCCTTCCTCGACTAACAGGACCGACTTGTAGATCTACTGGGTGGTGAGATATGTAGACCCACGGCCGGCGATGCCGATGTCGTGGGTCTACAGGGGCCTGGGCTGCCGGTCCGGTTTTACACCAGTTGTTGGGGTAAGTGATGACGCAACTCACCAGAGGACTTAGGCAGCAATTTTTGATAATCAATTACTATTATTATTATCATTGTACTAACTGGATATCTCACTTTTACATTTCTAGGTCACTTAAACTTTTAACAATTGTATATTAAACGACATCTAAAACTGAACTAATGAAGCTATTTTTCTGTACCCAGTTAATAATAGCAAATTATTCATGTACAAACAAACACATCTATTTTTGAATGCTCAGTGTGTTCCCAATATTTCAATTGAAATATATTTATACACGCGGTTTTTGTGAACCTTTCTTTGACAATCACAATTGAAAAGATTTGAACGAAGTAACAAGTTTGGGTTCATTGAATTTCTCCACGAAACCTGGAGAAATTGATGTATGTGAAAATAACCTATAAAATATATCGTAGTATACGTACAATAGTAGGAATAGCAGAAGTGTCTGTACTTTCAATTTTTTTGTCTATTTTTGACCACATATATTGTATCTGAAATTAAATAATGGAAAATGAAATGAATAACTGAAAGAATTCGTAAAAAACGCACCAAATGGCTGGATTCGATGTATCAGTGTCATTATTTAATAGAAGTAATATTTAGAATTGAAAATTATTTGGCTGGAGTCGATCCATAAATTTTGTTGTTTTGAAGTTTATAATTTCTGATTAGATTTCAATGCTATTTTTGCGTGAATGGGTGGGCAATGAGGACAGGCATGTAATATCAATTATA